>CM071936.1:30543895-30816346 GCA_016081115.2 Rehmannia glutinosa
ATCTGATTTGCTGCCATCGACTTGTGAAAGACTTAAATTGCAGTGTTGTTTTTCACCTCTTATTGTTTGTTTTTAGGACCAGGGTTTAGACGGACAATTGGACTTGCTAAAGAGAAGGATGAACTTTACTACCTTGACATACCTCATGGTCAAAATAGAATCGAAAACAAGTTCTCTTTGTCATGTCTCACAGTAAATGTCTCTCTCAAACAAAGACAAATTGAGCTTTACCATCTCCGGCTTAGTCATCCCTCTTTTACTACCCCTTAAATCTTGTTTCACACTCTTTAAAGGAACAGTCTGACAGAAAATTTTCATTGTGAAACTTGTGAATTGGCAAAACATCGTCGTGTTTCATTTCCTGTTAGCCAAAAACGAGTATCAGTTCCTTTTATTCTTATTCATAGTGATATTTGGGATCCTTCCACCGTTCCTAATGTTTCAGGACCTAGATGGTTTGTCTCATTCATTGATGATTGTACTAGAGTGTCATGGGTCTTTCTCTCTTAAACAAAAGTCTGATGTAAGTCATGTTTTTCCTACTTTTCATAACATGATCAACACTCAATTTGGTGTAAAAATAAAACGATTCAGATCAGACAATGCTAAAGATTATTTTAATCAAGTTCTATCCCAATTTTTCAAAAATGAGGGAATAATCCATGAATCATCTTTGTGTAAATACTCCTCAACAAAAACGGTATTGCCGAGGAAAAAACGGTCACCTTCTTCGCTTACTCGTGCACTTATTGTTTTCAAAGAAATGTTCCAAAAACAATATTGGGGAGAGGTAGTTCTAACGACCTACTCATCTTATTAATTACCCTCTCGGGTTTGGGGTTCAAAAGTCTATCAAGAGCTTTCTCGATTTTCCTCAATTTCCCTCAAATAATCTTACTCTAGAATCTTTGGTTGCATTTCTTTTGTTCACATTCATGCCCAAAATAGTAAGTTAGATCCACGGGCACTTAAATGCATTTTCATTGCGTATTCTTCTACGCGAGAAAGGTTACAAGTGTTATCATCACTCCTTCCAAAAATGTTCTTTGTTTCACGATGTTACTTTCAATAAAAATGAAGCTTATTTTTCTAGTCCTTCTCTTCGAGAGACAACTTTAATGGAAAATAATGACTCAAGTCTATTTCCATTTGATTTACCTTCCATATTACAACCTCATTCATCCTTCGTACCTAGCCATTCACCAACCTAAATTGTAATTGAATCAACCCCTCACCGAGCTTGATTCCCAAGTTCTCGAGAATGACGTTCACGATTCTACTAGACCATTACGGGTATACCAAGGAAAACATCTATCACTAATCATGTGCAAGTCAGAGTTGGACCTCTTGGAAATGAGATAATTTCTCCAAATGAATTTTCCATTGATAATGCTTCCGTAAGAGTGATAATCTTGACCTTCCTATACTCTTAGGAAAGAAACAAGAATGTACCAAACGCCCTCTATATCCTCTTTCTCATTTCTTAACCTATGAGAAACTCTCACCTTCTCACCGAAGCATTTCTCACTCAATCGAATTTGTTACCATTCCAAAGAACTTATCCGAGGCATTAAGCAATGAGAAGTGGAAACAAGCCATGAATGTTGAGATGGAAGCATTGGAAAAGAATAAAACATGGGAGATAATTAGATTCTATGGGCAAGGAAGCAGTGGGTTGTAAATGGGTTTTTACAAGAAATATAAGGCACATGGGTCAATTGAAAGGTATAAGGCTTGTGCTTGTCGCTAAGGGATATGCCTGAGACATATGGGGTGGATTATTTGGAGACATTTACCAATCGGTAGCTAAAAATTAATACGCGAGAAAGAAAAAGATCCTGGCAAAGAAATCTCGAGGGAATTGCAATAGTTTGATGTTAAGAATGCTTTTCTCCATGGTGATCTTGAAGAGGAAATTTACATGGAAATCCCTCCCGATTTGACAAGAGTTTTGAGGCGAGAGAAGAGTTTGTAGGTTGAAAGAAGGCTCAGGAGTGGCCTCAAGCAATCTCCTCGTACGGTTTCAGAGATTTGCAAAAGCAGGATTCGGTAATGGATATAAGCAAAGTCAAGGAGATCATACTTTATTCATCAAACACTGGGTTCGTGAGAGGACAACTCGCTTGTTTATGTGGATGATATAATTGTAATCGGGAATGATGTTAAAGAAAGGGAAAAGTTTGAGAGATGTTTCGCAAAAGAGTTTGAAATTAAAGAACTTGCAAGTTGTGATTTCCTGGTATTGAGGTTGCTTGATCCAAGCGGGGAATCTTTGTTTCCAACAAAAGTATGTGCTTGACTTATTGAAAGAAACAGGAAGTTAGCTTGTAAACCTGCAGCACGCCAATCGAGTTCAATCATAAACTTGGAAAACATGGAAGATGCTAGTGATGGACTGGAACTACGAGGTTAGTTGGCCGAATTAATTTATTTGTCTCACACAAGGCCTGATATAGCATATCTTTGTTAGTGTAGTGACGGTTCATGCACAAACTAAGGAAGTCCATCTTCAAAGTCCACCGTAATACACTATCTCAAATAACCCCATGGAAAGGGATTTGTTTAAAAAGGGACATTTAACACTTGGAAGCCCTACATCGATCCCGATTATGCTAGTTCCCGATTGTTGATAGACGGTCAACATCAAGCACTCGTACATTTTAGGTGGGAATTTGGTTACATGGAGGAGTAAAAGCGAGAGAATGTTGTTGCAAGATCAGGGCGAGTTGCATCAACGGCTCTAGCTACGGAATTAATCCTGGCTAAAGATAATTATTGAAGATTTAAAAGATAATGGAGCACCTATGAGGCTCTCTGGATAATAAGTTGCCTATTAATATTGCACACAATCATGTGCAACATGATCGCATAAAGCATGTGGAAGTAGATAGGCATTTCATCAAGGAAGTTGGATAAGTAAACTCATTTGCACACCATATGTATCCACAAATGGGCAACTTGCGAATATTTTAACCAAAGGATTGAGATAAATTGTTTCATACTGGGTGTCAGGGAATGTATGACATACACCATTCGAACCTTGAGGGGAGTGTGGAAAATATGTATTTATAGGAATGTTTGACTTTATAAATAAAGGTGAAAGGGAGTTATTATTCCACATTTATAGGGATCACACAGCATTTATAGTAGGGATTCCCTGATTGTAGTTATTATAATTCCACATTTTATAGGGATCAGCACAAGATTTATAGGGATTGTAGTTAGAGTTTCCATTTTCCTTATCTTTGGTTGTATATAATGTAGCATGTATCGGTTCAAATAAAATACAAAGAAATAAATATCTTTTATTTTACACGAGGTATCACAAATGATTACGTCATAGTATGCCTTTATGTAGATGATATGTTGATTATGGTAGTAGTCATGATTTAATCATAGAATATTAAGAACATGTTAAAGAAGAACTTGACATAGAAAGATATGAGATTATTTGATGTTATATTAGGGATTAAAATCTAGGAACTTAGGATGGAATTGACTTGTCACAATCCCATTATGTCGAAAGTATATTTAAAAAGTTTAATGCTTTTGATAGTCCTCCGGCTAAGACACATGTAGATCTAAGTCTACAATTAGCCAAAAATAGAGGAGAACCAATTTTTCACCGAATATGCAAGGATAATTGGCGGTCGATGTACTTAATTGTACAGCCCAAACGTTGCATATTTGGTGTCTAAGCTAGAGGAGGGTCCACAAGTAACCCGAAATAAGAATTATTGAAAGCCTTTAACAAAGGGTGTTGAGATAAAGTATACCATGAATCATGGAATGCTTTATACGAGATACTTGACAAAAGATAGGACATTGTGATGCCAATTGGATATACGACATAAAGACTCCAAATCCACAAGTGGATATGTTTTCATAATAGGTGAGGAGCGGTGTCATGGAGTTCTTCTAAGCAAAAATGTATAAATCCATCCACTATGGAATCCAAGTTCATTGTTTTAGATAAAGCTGGAGAAGAGCGGAATGGGCTAGAAATTCCTTAGAATATATTTCTTGTTGGAATAAACCGATTTTGACTATTTTGATACATTGTGATAGTCAATCAAGAATAGGAAGAACACAAAGTAATATGTATAATGGTAAGTCTAAACATATTCATCAAGACACAATACCATTAGACAATTGATTTCAAATGGGGTTATTTTGGTTGATTACGTGAAATCAAAGGAAACCTAGCGATCCATCGACAAAAGGAATAAATTGAGATCAATTGTATAAATTGTTAAGGGAATGGGTTCCAAATCCACAAATAAAAATGTTCATAGCGATAACCCAACGACCTTGTAGTGGAATGGAGATCCCAAGACGTTGGTTCAATGGGACAACTCGATTATGAATATTCGAGTTGTACACTTGAAAACATGTTAGCCACATTCCCGGAACTTCCAAGTGAAATATAAACTGTAAGTCAGCGGCTACGATAATCTAGAGGGTGAATAGATTATCTCCATCTTTTCGATTTCTCCCTAACAACACCTTGAAGAAACACCACACTCTTCTTCAACACCACCTTGAGATTACCCACAATCTCTTCTTGAAGATTACCACAATCTCCAACGGCACCTTGTGAAGATTACCACAATCTTCAACCTTGAAGAATACCAAATTCTTCCAACACTCCCAACAAGAAGATTACCACAATCTTCTTACACCGAACACCTGAATCACCCAAGGTTCTTACCACGTTAACACTCACAAGGATATCTTGTGTTGAATGATAACTTAAAATTCAAGATTACAACTCGATAATGAATTATACAATTGAGTGCAAGTGTAATCAAGAATAGCCTAGACCTCGAGGATGTGAAAGTGATAAGCTAGGCAATTTACAAAAGAATAATGACAATAGAAGACCAAGTGTTTGCTTGAGAATATCTTGTTGTGTTGTGTTGTTCTCTCTTCTTGTTGTGCTTCAAATCTTCCTCAATTTATAGGAGATGATTGATACTTGATAGGCTCACTCTTGGAATCGATATCTACAAAAAAATTGCAATTAAAATCAAGATTATAGCTATTAGAAATCAATCCCACAATTTGGGAAAACTGCACCAACGCGACAAGCGGTTAGAATTTTTGTCAAACATTAGCGACCGGTCGTGTACAAATGAGACGTTTGAAAATAAGAACACGTTTTTACAGGCGGCCAGGTCGACGGGGTCCGACCGTCACTCCTAAGGTCCAACAGGTTGCCCTCTTCAAAATCGAAATAGAAGTTTGCAAATTTTAACCAACCTTCGGTACAGGCCGCCTATAGGTCGACCCGTCGACGTCACTTGTCATACATAGGGTGTGGGGTCACCTCACCATTTTCCAAACATGAAGTTTTGCATTTTGCACAACTTTCGTGCACGGGTTGCCCTATACGGCGATCGGTTGACCTCAAAACAAAAGTGTTGTCCAATTTTATATCGAAATAAACTTCAAGAAATACTCGAAAAATAGTGAAAACATTTTAGACCGATCGGGAGTATTTAGACAACATTTGGAAAACATAGTTTGGATGTAAAAACCCATTGATACAAAATCATTAAATGTGTTGTCCAAAATAAAACTTGAAGAAATACTCAGGAAAATATTAAAACCATTTTAAATCATTTAGGAGTATTTGGACAACCTTTAAAACCATTGTTTTGGTATAAAAACAAAATCATCAAAATCATGATAAAACCATTTATCAAACAATCTCCCCCTTTTTGATGATTACAAACCAAAATAATTTTAACGAGGTCGATTTTGAAAACAAAACAATTTTGGTTAAAAAGGAACTATCCGTTGTGAGCGACAACATTCCACGCAATATAATCACAAGGATGGGAGTAAAAATATTCGAACATATATAGCAAAAGCTCCCTATCAATATGCACAACAAGAGTAATGTAAAGCAATCAACCACAAGCTAAAAGCTTAGCTTTTTACATATTGATCTTAGGTTCAAGAGTTTATAAGCTCCCTCGTCAACAAAACATCATTAGACAAGTATATAAGTCCATCATACAACAATTGGACTAAGTATAATGCACAACTTATGGCTTTATCAAGCCATAGCTTATAACTTTTTTGTTTAGCTTAACTTAGCTTTTATGAGCTAATGAGCTTATAACATGTTTCTCCCCCTTTGGAATCATCAAAAGAATGTTAGCACGATAAAACATCATATAATCATGTCAAAGTGTGTGACTAAACCGATGTATCGAGCTATTTGAACAATGAAGCTTATAGGCCAAATGGGGAGGGAAGAGTCGAATCATACGACTTGTAGAAGCTTATGAAAGATCATTTGATAAGCAAAACATGATCTCTATAAATATATAAGACTTTTTGAAATCGAGAGAATCATGTAGGTGATGAATTTTTCATTGAAACATTTTATCAAACACTTGGCGGATGTCAAAATTAGAAAGAGATATATATAGCCCTTGTAAATGTAATCAAGCCAAGTTTTTCATCACCAAATGCAATTTAACAAATATCATTCATCAACAATCAATAAGCTCATCACAAACATATATAATTTGCATCAAAATATACATTTAAACCAAGTTCTCAAGTGTTCAACCTGATTGAGCTAAAGAGAGTGAAATTCTTACCATTCGATCGGTAAAGATGAACAATGATGATGATAGTCGAGCTAGATAATCCCCAAAATATATAATTTATGCAACAAAACTCATTTGGAGTGAATTGTGTGCAAATGACAAAGCCGGGACGAAGAAAGGAAGAAAAAACGCCAAAATGCCAAGTCCAGGGCTTGAGAAAGCATTTTATTTGAAAATCAGCGGAGGGCGACCGGTCGGAGGGTAGAGCTGTAGCCAGCCTCGCCTTCTTCAAATGCATTTACTTTTTGTTTTGAAATCCCGAATTTGATCCAAAATCCAATTTTACCTAAGTTTTGAAACATGCAAAATGCAAACGTATACCTCATTCAATATACATTATGTCATAATCAAGCTCGAAATGAGGTAAAATACTCGGCGGTGACGGAAAAAAAAATCCGAGTTATCCTTGAGACGGAATTAAACACATCTCAAGTTTTTGTTAACGTACAATCCCCCCAAAATATCGAATCTCAATATGTTTAGTTTGATTATGACGAACCATATTTTGAAAAATAAAATTTACGACTTGTTATCCCAAAAAATAATAACGTTTTAAAAACTTTGGATAAACAAGTCATAAGCAAAGTGCCTTTCAAATATTTTGAAAATTTTTTTAAGACCTTTCGTGAGATTCGTTGGGATAGTTTTTGAAGCTTTCCAGCATATAGACATAAAGGCATATGGAATGTCGGAGTCTATAGAAATAATACAAGAAAACATACCTCTAATTTGTTTGTCGGCGATATGTCTTTCTCAACCTTTGTCAATCTTTAGCCATAGAGGTTGAGATAGTTCTTCTTTCTTCAATGCTTAACTCCTTCAAGAGTTCTTTTGAAATATAACCATCTTCTTGACATTGAGTAATTTGAATTCAATGATCAAATTTGAGCTTCCTCATCATGATCATCTTAGGTTCACCTTGCATTGACTTGGAAAAATATCTTGCACAAATATTTATTAGTAGCACCATAAATATTATCAACATAAATTTGCACAAGTAAAACAACCTCGCCCTTTTTTCAAAACAAGAAGTGTAGTATCAACTTTACCTTTTGTAAAATCATTTTGCAAAAATAGCTAAGTCTATCAACCGTACAAGGCCTTTTATAAAAATCATTTGGCCTAAAATTTTAAACTCGATAGAGCTTATATTTGAATAAAACCATTTAGAAAGTTGGATTTAACATCCATTTGGTAAAGCTTTGAAATTTTCTTAAAACAAGAATGGGCAAGTAAAATGCAAATAGCTACTAAATGTGCTATGAAAGTGCAAATGTTACATCAAAATTAATTACCTTCTTCTTGAAAATACCTTTGAGCTACTAACCTTCTTTAGTTCGACCAATGTTGCTTGGTCATCGGTTTTGTTCAGGAATACCCTTTTTGTCTTCTTCATCACTATCATCATAGGGGCATCGATTGATCTAAGGTGTTCATAATACAACATTTACATCCAAATATTTTGAGGTAACTAATATTTGGGTACTTCATCTACACAACTTAACAAACTCATTAACGGTAACGCTTATATAAGCAGAAAAAATAGCCGAGTGTAAGAACATGCCTCAATCATCAATCACAAAATATCTTGTATAAGAGCATAGTAGAAATAGACATATATATATAGACCATGAAGCAAAAACACATACTATGCATTTTAGAAGGTCATCAAGAGTCTAATAAATCATGCAAGTTAAAAAAACTTAAGAAAGCTACAAAGGTCTCTTTTGAAATTTGAAAATGGAGTAGCATATAGTTGAGACCTCATTTAAGTATTTGAACAAAGAGTTGACAAAGTAAATATTTGTAATCAAATATCGAATAGTGCCTTTCAAAAAATCTAAAAATCCTCTTAATGGCACTTGTATGAAATACTATGAAAAACAAGCACATAGGCATATGGCAATACATATATCGAGTCTATAAGAGTAAAGCAGTAACACAAGTAAACGTGCCTGCGATAATTTATGCCTTTCTTGACAAATAATGATGTAAATGGCCATTTGTGAAAAATATGTAAATCCCTACACAATTCTTAAAACAAATCTAGCACAAACCATAATGATAAAGTGTAGGCTAAGAGATATCACAAGTAAGCTCATGCCATAAAAATCCATAAGAGATGATAACACACTTAGTCTACAAAATGCACATGAGTTTTAAAAACATCATATAAGGTCTTCTTTTTTCAAAAATATTTTAAAAGCACAAATATATATTGAAGATCTTAATTAAAAATAAATACTTGAAAACTCATTTTGCAATTAAGACACAAATAAAAGCATGCGTAATAACAAATAAAATGCATATTTAACTAGGGAGATACGGGTTACCAATTCGCCATTTCCATAGGTTGTCGGCCGTTCCCATTGTTGATGATATCTTCCTTTGAGAAGTCACTTTGTTGATGATGGCTCCTTTGATTACTCCATTTCCAAGATTTTTGTCCTTCCCATTGTTGATAGTCTCTTTTCTTTGAAAATCATCTTGTTGATGATGTCTTTGCCATTTCAAGGATTGTGTTCTTCCCATTTTTGATTATATCTTCTTCTTGGAAATTGGCTTTGTTGAAAATACTTTCTCCTTTCTTTGATCAAATGAAATGGTCATTTGACGTCTTCTTGGCGGTATAAATTTTTCTTCGATCATTATTTCGAGCAGTACTAATATGACATTGTTTTGTGGTACCCTCATGTGTTTGGGTCCTTTGGTATTAGTCTTGAGACTTTTAGGTCTCCAACAATAATTAGAGTTATTTCTAGCTCGACAGAATTAGCCGTATGACCCTTTTTACCGCAATAAAAACAAGTAATAATTCTAGGAGCATAATGACCAACATGCTTAGAGACTTGATTTTTTTCATATGATTGACAACATTAAACTTATGATCAAGTTCTAGTTTTGAATTATCACATTAATCAACAATTTCATCGGTACTCAAGTTGGATTTAGATGAATCCTTTTCATGCAATTAATATCCTCAACAAGAGTACTATTTTTCTTTCAAGATTTCTAACCTTGTCAAGTGTGGTGGTGTGAGCACATGATAGTGATTCATAGGAAGTAAATAAATTATCCTTTTCATTTTTCAAAACATTGAATTCCTTTTTCAAATTTTTGTACTTAACAAGTAAATTTTGCAAATCACTATAATCATTTTGAATAACAATATCATATGAAGTAAGAGGTTTAAGACATACCTCGTTTTCTTCTTTGATGCCCATAAGACAATGTTCAACTTCTTCATAGTTGGAAGTTGTAAGAGGCTTGTTCCTTAGATTTGACATTGTATCCCTTGAGAAGTAGATGCTTTTGTTTGACTCCTTTTCATTTGGGTAAATACCTCATAGATGGCTTCTAATATTCGCCATACTTCATGTGCCGATCGAATTCCTACAATATGTTCATATTCCAAATTAGTAAGTGAACAATACAAAATATTTCGAGCTTTACCATTTAAGGAGATGATTTTCTTCTTTTCATCATTTAGCTCTTTGAGGCCTTTGGAGGTGTGTGGTGTGTCTTTTATTGGAGCAATTCTCCATTGATGATGATGTTCCAAACATCAACCCGCAACCTTGTAAATAGCATTCCATTCTTTCTCTCCAAAATATATAATTTTTGGAATCAAATAGAGGTGGTTTGTGGTGGAGTGCAGGATTGATGAGCCGTTAAGTAGGGCCGATGATCGTTCCTCTTCACTCGCGATGTGAAACGAGCTTGCCAAAGAGTTTGGCTTTGATACCACTTGTAAGTCAGCGGCTACGATAATCTAGAGGGAATTGAATAGATTATCTCCATCTTTTCGATTTTGCCCTAACAACACCTTGAAGAGCACCACACTCTTCTTCAACACCACCTTTGAGTGTTGAATGATAACCAAAAATTCAAGATTACAACTCGATAATGAATTATACAATTGAGTGCAAATGTAATCAAGAATAGCCTAGACCTCAAGGATGTGAAAGTGATAAGCTAGGCAATTTACAACAAGAATAATAACAATAGAAGACCAAGTGTTTGCTTGAGAATATCTTGTTGTGTTGTGTTGTTCTCTCTTCTTGTTGTGCTTCAAATCTTCCTCTATTTATAGGAGATGATTGATACTTGATAGGCTCTCTTGGAATCTGATATCTACAAAAAAATTGCAATTAAAATCAAGATTATAGCTGTTAGAAATCAATCCCACAATTTAGGGAAAAGGCATGTCACTTTGCACAACGGTTAGAATTTTCTTTGTCAAACATTAGGCGGCTGGGTCGTGCACAAATAGACGTTTGAAAATAAGAACACATTTTTACATTGGGCGGACGGTCGACGACGGTCCGACCAGGTCGCCTAGGGTCCAACCGGTTGCCCTCTTCAAAAATCGAAAAGAGAAGTTTGCAAATTTTAACCAACCTTAAGTCACGGTCGCATTTCTATAAGTCGACCGGCCGACGCGTCACACGGCCAGCCCTATAGGGTGACCGGTCACCCTCACCATTTTCTCGCAAACATGAAGTTTTTTGTTTTGCACAACTTTTAGGTACGGGTTGCCCTATACGGCGATCAGGTTGACCTCAAAACAAAAGTGTTGTCCAATTTTATATCGAAAATAAACTTCAAGAAATACTCCAAAAAATAGTGAAAACATTTTAGACCCGATCGGGAGTATTTAGACAACATTTGGAAACATAGTTTGGATGTCAAAACCCATTGATACAAAATCATTAAATGTGTTGTCCAAAATAAAACTTGAAGAAATACTCCGGAAAATATTAAAACCATTTTAAATCATTTAGGAGTATTTGGACAACCTTTAAAACCATTGTTTTGGTATAAAAACAAAATCATCAAAATCATGATAAAACCATTTATCAAACATAAACTGTTGAATGTGGTGAGATTAAGTTTAAGACTTTTAATTATTCCTATCTTTGCAAGGTGGAGTATGGCAAGATACTCTTCAATAGGAGATCACCAATATAAGTGAGAAGTAATGGCCACTTCAATGAAACACTTATGAATCTAAGATATGATCCAGGGCAGAAATGGACACGTGAGAACAATAAGTGTTAGAATTGTTATGTATAAATATTGTTGTCTCAGTTTACACGAACGACTGAGCAGTTAATAAATCCGATAGTATTTTACTAAGGAAGGTTCAAAACCACAAGCTACCTATCCAGATGCAATAACATTTCGCCAAGACTTCCAAGCAAATTTTCATACATGCATGCATTAATTTCATTCAAGTGGGGGATTGTTGGAATTTGGTTTGTGAAAAAATGGATGTTGACCCATATTGGACAAAATATTTTAGTGGTTTCCATTGGTGGAAAATGGAATAGAATTATATGATAAAATTCTACTAAGTGAATAAATGAGATTGACATTTTGAATTTCTCAAAACTAATTCCAGATGAATGAGAAATTAATGCTACAAGTTAGCCACTTAAAATTAAAAATTGACATGGAAATTGGTAAATGTGGGGAAGGAGTGAGACTCCATCTCACATAGGATAGAAAGTCAAAGTTTGCTCTATTTATATAACCCAAGTTGGAGTAATGAGTTTGCGCCCTTGGGGCACCAAAGTTTTTAAAGGATGGAGGACCTACATGCTTAAGGGTTTGGTTCAAAATACACGAGCGCACCGCCGCCGGCCAGCTCAGCCCGGCCCGGTCTGGCTTAGGTCTGGGTCATGGGCCTTGGCTTGGGCTTCAAGGCCCTTATAGTTTTGGACAAAATTTATTTAAACATTTAAAATTAATTTTTACTCAAATCGGGCTAGTCTTGTGGCGCTGCGCGTCTGTGATCAGTGCCGTGCATAGGGATGGGCCCTTATTTGTCGTGCACTCTGGGCGATCTTGAAGGCGTGCACTAAAGTCTTGTGGGCGCACCAAATATAGAAATTTTTTACTATCACACGCGCACAAGTGCGCGGTCGTGCAGTTTCGAACTGAGGAACCTGTTCGAGTTACTAGGTGCATTTTTTGGCTGTAGACATGTCTTTTCAATTCAAAAGACATGACCATTCCATAAAGGCACTTAGATGCTATAAATATGAATTCCCTGAGGATGAACAATGACACGAAAATAATTAGATAAAAATCGAGTCATTCGCATTACTAGCAAATTGAATTCTTTCCTTCCAAAAGTTTGAAAGTTGAAACACTTGTTTTGTTCGATGTTGGTTCAACTTTTGCAAGTGTTCTAAGTCAAACTGTAAAGTTGTTGTATCTTAGATATGATTGCGAATCGTAAACACTTTGTAATGGGGCAATTTCGTCTTGCAAAAGATAGTATCAAATATTAGCCTCGACTTTAAACTTTGTCTTGTTTCATTTTCTATACACTTGGCCATTTTATTTTAAACAGTACCACCCAAACAATAAGATTCGCCCCCCAAACTCTTAAGCCCAATAGCCCCAATGCAACAAAAACGAGAAAAAAAATCTGAGCATCGCCATTTTGAGGGCTTTCAGGTTGACGAAACAAGGTTCTGATGTTGAAAGAACGCACATCATGTCAAGATCTTAAAATGAAACCAAAGAGGTGGGGGTGACCAGTGCCAGACGATGTCGGCGAAGACTAGGAGGTGAAGGGGGTGACAATTGGACTTATAAGTAGTTAGGGAGAAAGTGAGTTTTGGTGGAGATTACCAGGAGGGAGAAAAATTTAAGAGAGAGAAAAAATTACACTATTCATTCATTCACTTTTCCAATCATCATTCACATCAAAATATTAGTTTGTTAAAAAATATCGAGATCAATAATTATCATTACACAATCATATCACAAATACATTATTCACTATGCCTTATTTTTCAAATCATCAATCACATTCAATCACTATTTTACTAAAAGAATCATTATATTAATTATCATCATCACATTTTTGTCCTACATCCAATCACAATCCCAAAAGATTACATAACTTTCCAAAAACAACTTTTCACCAAGATTCATTTCAAAAAATAAAAAAAAGACAAAATGAAAGGTCATCCTATCACACCCTTATTTTCTCCTAAATTGAAACATCAAGGTCCAATATATTGTATGACTTGACGTAATCCATACCATAACCACGACTAGATTAGCAACCATTTATGCTAGAGGTAATATCATCTAGAGATGTGAGTAAGACCGCCCGTCTCGATCATGCCTTAGTCCTTTACATGTTGATTAATCAAACCAAAATATCATACAAGGTCTCATGTAGAGTTATCCCATCCCTTTATTTTATTACAAAAATATTTGCAATTTGGTTTCAATTTACCTAAATTTCACTTTTTTTTCTTCTTTGTCGATCTAGAGTATTTCTACACCAAAGCACAAACCTCACACTTTTGACTTTAACATGGAACATTTTTCCAGTAGGAATGATCCTAATCTCGGGTAATGGAGTGCATTCCAACCCCTCACTCCATATTAGTCGGGAGATTTGAACCTACAACTTATGATACAAATACAATTTCAACCTCAAGGCTTCGATGCCAACCTTTGGGGTTCTATGTTTCACTTGAGACACTTCATTTTTTAATTAAAAGAAAAAAGAAAGTAAATTCTCCTTTTGTGGTTCCTAGTTCAACTGTTGTCCACACATCAATTCTTTCTCTTCCCAGATATTTGGGGTGAAATTCCTCTTTCCACAGTGATATTTTTGGTAGTCTGATGAATTTCCACTACCTGATTTCCTCTTCTCCCCATCACTCAAAAACCTGCAGCTTAACGAAAAACCCAAGCACATCATGGCTAATATTTCATCAACAGGACAAAAGCTGCTTCAACTCCAAATTGTATGATCTTTAACAGTTTTTTCGGTTTTGGTGATATATAATTTGAAAAAATATTTCTTTTTTCTTTCTGAATCTGTGTTATCTTCAACAGTGTTCAGTTTGGCTGCGGGTTTAGCTACTCTCAACTGGGATGGCAGAAATCACAAAGTTGGAAATTTTCAGAAGCAAATAAAAAGAAATTTGTGACAGTGAACTTGAAAGACGATGAATCTGTGAAAATTTCGAGGAAAAAAGGCAGTATTGGTGGTGCAGTTGCTCTTATTATTGGAACAAGTATTGGTTCTGGGATTCTTGCTCTTCCAAAGAAAACTTCCCCTGCGGTAAAATTGGCTGTTTTCTAAACATTTTTGTGTGCATAGAATTAGGCCCCTAATGTACTGATCACTGTTCTAAAAATCACAGCGTAATCCCATCTGGTCCCAGCGTAGGTGTTAGACTTTCTTTGTCCATCTATATTTTTCTTCTGATTAGGTCCCGCTTAATCATATTTATACACCGGTTAACCTCGTTTAGACTCCACCTAGGCGATAGGCCTCAATGTGACACCTGCTTAGCTCCTAGTGTTTTTTAGAACACTAGCACTGACCATATCATTTATTTTTCTTGAAAAAGGGATGTGAAAAAGATTCAAAATTTTCCCTGATAAGCAGAAAGAGATTGGAAAGATGGAAATACAGAGTTGGTGGTTGTGTCTAAGTTTAGATTTTTCATCATTTACTGTCTCTTACAAAGATTAATTACAATATTATTATTAGGTTTATTCAGATTACAAAAAGTCCCCTTGTCTTTCAAAATTACAAATACAACTAGATATTTGTTTCTATTTACAAATTGCACATGTTGAGGGGTAAAATTTTAATTAAATACAAATCTCAAGAGAGTATTTGTAATACCTTAAGGGTGTCTGTAATGATTTTTTTTTTTTTTTGGTGTGGTAATTAGGCTAAACTTTAGTGGTAGTTTTTTCAGTTTACCTTGTCTTATAATGGTAATATTTGCTCTTGTTGGAGAAAGATTGACACTGACACCATAGCATTCACCAGTTGCAGTGTAAGTGTTCATCAATTTTTTGCAATAAAATCTGTTAATAGGTTTACTTGATCCCACACAAAATGAGTAAGCATTTCTTTATACAGCCATAGTTCATTAACTAGATCAATTTTGTATTTTTCCTTCATTTTGTTTTTATGTAGGGACTACTTCCAAGTTCAATATCAATGACAATGTGTTGGGCTTTTCTGTTAATTGAAGCTCTGTTGCTAGTCGAAATTAACGTCGGTTTGCGAAAGAAGAAGAAGAAGATAAAAATAAAAGTAGAGGATAATGATGCATTAGAGGAGGTAATATCCATTAGAACCATGGCTGAAGAGACACTAGGAGAATGGGGTGGAGCTTTAGCATCTGTGATATATGTTTTCTTAGGTTACACTTCTGTGATAGCCTACTGTTCCAAGTCGGGCGAGATCCTACATCGTTTAACCGAATTTCCAGAGTCGATTTCTGGAGTTTTCTTCGCTTTCTTTTCACCGTTCTGATATCCATAGGAGGAACGCGAGCTACGGATCAAGTGAACCAGTGGCTAACTGTATCCATGATAGGTACTTGTGTGGTATGAATCCTTTATGCTAGCCTTCAGTTTGTAAGCAATCTGAAAAAGAAACTTCTTTGAATATTTGGAGTTGGTAATATTGATTAGTTAGAGTTTTTTGAGTAGGCAAAAATGGGAAATTGATCCAGTGATAGTCCCGTTGGAATGCGTAAATTCAAGGGGTAAATACAAAAGACCCCCTGAGTTTTGGGCTAATTACAACAAAACCCAGACATGTTTCAAATTTACAAAAAGCCTCCTCGGGTTTGATTCACTTTTAAATTTAAGGGTGTGACTGTAATATTCTTGAAATATCTAGGGGGTTTTGAAATGATTTTCGCTTATGAAGAGGGACAATGTAAGATGGAATGAAACCTCGAGGGGTCTTTTGCAATTTTCAAAAACCTGTTTTTTTTTTTGGTTATTAGCCCAAATCACATGTTTTTTTCTTTTTTTTTGTAATTATCCCTAAATTCAATTTAGTCTTATAACTAATAAGAAAGCTAAAATTGAGTCCAAATTTGTCCGAAAAGTTTAAAAGTGTCCGAATATTGCCACATGAAGTGCATATGATTTGAAAATATTGGAGATTTTTGGATTTTTCGGTCAAGTTGTTTATTTTTGACTTACAGTGATTTGGTGCCCATGGGGAGAGAGAACAGTGACGAAATTAAAGTAAAATGTCATTTAACTTGCCACTCAGATAAGGTAAATGGTATTTGTGATTCAATTTAAAGTCGGCATTCTCTTTCCCCATGTGAATGTCAATTCATATATGAAAATCTAAATAAACAATTCAGCCGAAAAACCTAGTATTTTCAAGTCATGTACGTTTCATGTGACAATATCTGGCCAATTTTAAAATTTTTGGGCAAATCTAGACTAATTCGAGCCAACTAAATTGAATTTTTGAATATCAAACACAACTATATTTGATACCCTTATTAGTGACTGGACCAATTATAATTTTGCCTCTCTGAGTATGACGAAATGACGAAACAGGTCTGCTTATAGCAATAGAGGTTCTTGCTGTTGTGTTTGGAGGGTGGTCGGGATTTGAGGGCAGCGGCGGTGACTGGGGAAAAGTTCCGGCAACTCTTCCAGTAATGATATTTGCTTTGGTTTATCATGATCTTGCTCCAGGTGGATAAATATTCGGGTTTTTCTCATCTTTTATCATATTCATAAATGCTCAAGTATCGAATCTTGAATGTATCATGAGAATGCCTCAGTTGATTATTGTTTTATTGTCTTTGCTGCCGTTTTGCAGTTCTATGTGCTTATCTGGATGGTGATCTTTCACGTATACGGGCTTCGGTTTTTCTTGGCAGTGTGGTGCCATTGTTAGCGTTGCTTATTTGGGAGGCGATTGCACTAGGCCTATCCAACCAGGCAGACCAAGTTTCTGATCCCGTCGAATTGCTTTTAAAGTTAGTTACTTTACCTTATTGGTACAGATATACTGAAATGAAGTAGTTTTTAGTGGTTTCAAATACCAACTTCTGCTTCCAATTTACATTGATTAAAAGCGGAGGAGGGGTGCTTTAACTTTTGATTCCGCTTCTAGTTTTATTTTAAATTAGGAATAATTACAAAAACTGCCCCAGGGTTTGAGCTAATAACAAAAAATCTCAGAGGGTTTTTGAAATTTACAAAAGTCCCATTGAGGTTTGATTCTATATTACACTTTGCCACTTTCAGAAGCAAAAACATTTCAAGCAACCCCTTTGCATTTGTAAAAATATTGCGGTTGAAGTTTGTAATTTTAAAATTTCTCTTTTTTTTTTATAATTACCCCAAACCTCAGGGTAGTTTTTGTAATTATCCCTTAAAATATGTAAAGGTTCTTTTGGACATTTTTGACCTCAAAATGTATTTACATGTACACAAATTCTATTTCAAAATTTACTGACAGTTTTGACTTTTAAACACAAATAAAAGGGGTTGAGATCTCCTATTCCACTTTTCCTATTCCACTTCCTATTCCATATGTTGGATAAAAGACACGTGTACAGTTGTGACATCACGTGACATCATCTTGCACACGTGTATTTCATCCAATGCAATGGAATAAGAAGTGGAATAGGAGATCCTATCCCAAATAAAAGTACTTTTACCACTTATTAACCAAAACACTCTCTTTTAATTTATTTTACTTTTCAGTTTCTAATTGAAAATACTAGTAACTTCTAATTGTCAATTGTTTTCGCCTTCTAGTATAATAAATCACTTTCTCTAAAAGCAAAAGTTTTTCCAAACACTCCCAAGTTAACCACAAGTCGCTCTGTGTTTGTTACAGTGTGAGATGGGGTGGAGTTCCATTTATGGTCGAGACCTTCTCGCTTCTGGCTGTCGGGACATCACTAATCGGCACTCTTCTGAGTTTCTCAGAGTTCTTCAAAGAGCAACTCAATAATCTGTCCTTAGATATTCCTTCAGCACAACTTCTAAAGGTATAGTGGTATAGCCTCCCATAAGATACTTATCCAATTCTTGGTAATTTATGACTAAGAAACATTATCTGTTTCAGAAATCAAACTCATCTTATTACATCAGCAATTGGTGGGAGAAGAACAAAGCTAATGTCACAGCGACAGCAATGGTCGTTGCTCCTTCGCTTCTCGTTTCGACAACGGTACCAGATGCATTTTCCGCGGCCACGGATATTGCTGTAAGTCGTATGGGTTCTTTCTTGCCACTTATTAGATTGGGAAATTGACAAAAATACCCACCTTTTTTGAGGCAATGTCAGCCTTTTACGTTTCCCGGTACTATTTTACCTAAATTTACGCTCCCGCCCTTTTTTTACACAACAATACGCTCCAGCAAAAATTCTCGGACATTTTTACGCTTTCTTTCAACATTGTTTCAAACATAGAAACAACCAAGAAACAATATAGAAACACACCAAAAACAATATAAAAACACCATATGAGCAAAAAGAGTTAAAAATAGGTAAAAATTGTATTTAAACATCAAAAACTTCATAGAAACAACAAAGAAACATCGGAACAACATTAAAAAGAGCTCCAACCTCATGAATAAAAAAAATATTTAAAAAGAGCTCCAACCTCATGAATAAAAAAAATATTTAAAACACCACATGAATAAAAAGAGCTTAAAAATAGGTAAAAATTGTATTTACACATTGAACACTACATGAAAACAACAAAAAATATTATAGAACAACACCGAAACAATAAAAACAATGTACAAAATAATATATGAATAAAAAACAGCATAAAAAATAGGTTAAAGTTGTTTTGAAACATCGAAACAACAAAAAAACAGCATAGAAACAACAAAAAAATAAATTTAAACAACATCGAAACAACTTATATAACATATAAAACAATGCAGGAACAAAAAAACGAAAAAAAAAATAAAAAGAATCAAAAAATATGAAGGAGCGTAAAAAAAATTAGGTACAAAAGGAAAAAACTAGGTACAAAAGTAATTGGAGCGTATTGTGTGGTAAGTGTACAAAAATCAGCATATTCCATGTAATTTCCCCTATTAGATTTGCATTTTGCCTAGGGATAATTACAAAAGACCCTCTGAGGTTTGGGCTAATTACAAAAAAATCCAAAGATGTTCAAAAATTACAAAAAGCCCCTTCATTTTTTATTATGTCTTAAATTTAGGGGTAACTATAATATTTCTAGAAATAATAGGGGATTATTGAAATGCTTTTTCTTGTGAAGGAGAAAAATGTAATAGGGATCAAACCTCAAGGATTTTCTCTGCAAATTTCAAATACCTTTGGGTTTTTTGGTAATAACCCCAAACCTCAGGGGGTAGTTTTTTGTGGTTATCCCTTCTTAATATTACTTTGTCAAACATGAGTTCCAACTACATTATGTACTTATAGAAGAATTTTCTAGAGAGACATTGTTATATATAACTAGCTCGTCTTCGCCTTTTCTTGATCTACGGTAATCTTATTGGAGGTGTGATATAGCGGAAACGTCTAATTTCACTCACGAATATCTGTAAAAAAGACATTGAAAATCTCGTTGTAGAATACTGAAAGCTTGGGAGAGAAAAAGAGGAAACTCTCTTTTACATTTTGTTGATTTTCTTCACTTCCTTCGACAAAGACCATAACACATACTATATATAGAAAATCAGATCCCTAATTCAAAATCATAATGATTCGCAACGGAATAAATATAAAAGGGAATCAAGGTAAAAAGTTATGTAGTTGCTACACCTAGTGTACATAAACTTTGATGTAGATCTAATGGCGGAGATAAGGGTGCCATACTGGCCCCGGCCCCAACCCCTTTTTTAACTTTTTACCTAATTTCATTAAGAAATTAAAATAGAAACAAAATATCAAGGGATTATTTGTAACATTGAAAGATAGTCGAGCTCTTTTGTAATTATACTGAACCTCAAGGATATTTGTAATTTGCTACTGTCGTGAGAAAATGATGATCGGAAAGTTGAAAACAGGGAGGGTACTGCATGACAATGCTGTATGGAGTTCTTCCACCGGCTATGGCGTGGGCGATGATGAAGAAGAAGAAAAAAGGCCAAGAAAATGATCAAAGTGCAGCAATATCAAAAGCAGGGGCTGCACTTGTTGGTGTAGGATTATTTGCTTGTGGGATTGTGGTGGAACAGATCCTTCAAGATTTCTCTTTCTTGCATCCCTAACTTACTATGAACATTAAACATGTAGATAGCCCTTATTTTTTTTATTTTTTTTGAGGAATATAGCCCTTATTTTTCATTCTCCTAAGTATTTGTTCTTTATGGAAGGTAGTCATAGCTTGTTGTAGAGGAGCTATCCTGCAATGTGAAAAGAAGTTTTATACCTTTTTTCAGTGTAAATATAATATTTCTTTTGGAATTTGTTTTATTAATGGCATGCTCATTAGAACTCCCTTTCAATGTAATAATTAATTGGAATAACTATTATAAAAAGAACCACGAGGTTAGACCACAAAAGTTTCAATAGTACAAAAAAGCTCTTTGAGGTTTAATTTCGTCTTACACCTTCATCTCCAACCATTAGTTGAACTAACAAAATTTGCTGATATGATCAAACATTTTACAGTTACATCCCTAAATTTTTCTAAATATTACTAATAGACGCAAACTTTTTGTCATACATTTTATAATTACATCTCTCAACTTTTCTAAATATTATAAATAGCCAGACGAAAAGTGGAGACTATTTTTTCTACTTGAAAGTCAATGAATATTTCTTCATTTTTTTGTTTAATTTATGATGTTATGTGTAGTAGCATTTAAAAAAAACTATAATCTAATTGTATTACTAAAAAGGGTATATTAATCAATTCACAATCAACAAAGAAACACCTTATGATCATCCACAAACAAAAAAGGCAACTGCACCAATACAGCAGAAAACAAGCATCTATATTCCATGATAGAGAGCTACAACAAGAAAATATCTCAGTCGATAGAGAGCCCTCAGATCAAAATCCACCACTTTGCTTAAGCCAAAGATCTCAGTTCTTGACGGTCGTAACGTGCCTCAGGAGCATAGAGACAACATCAGGTGAAATTCTTGAAGCCTCTGTCTTCAGGTGATCGATCTTTGTTGCTGTTTCTTGTTCAAGGCGCTTCACATTGGCACCCGAGTCTCCACTACTCTGTGTAACACAACGCAACAAACGATAAGAAAAAAACCAGAATAACAAATCTCGGATTCGGGAATAATTTCTTAGCCCTTAAAATTTGTATCTCGGGTATTATTTGGATATGTTGGGAATAATTCAATAAAATCTTGGTTATATGTTTGCATGTTACGTGAATAGTTTGGGATACATCGATATATATATATATATATATATATTGAATTATGCTATAAAAATAATATATTTTAGTGTGAAGATTCTCAATAAGTGAATTTTTAAATTTATATTATTTAATAAAATTATATAGAAATAGAAAAGCAAATTATTATAGTATAATTTTATTAAAATAAAAAAACAACCGAGACTATATCACTTTATTAACGAACAATTAGGGAGAATTTGTCACATTAGTATTTTATGAAAGATATATAAGGGACATTAACGTTGTACAAAAATATCGTGTTTTATTCGAATTATTTTCAAAATAAACCAACTTGGAAAAAATGGTTGCATCCTAGAATGTGAGTGATGAACAAAAAGGAGAAATTTGGATGTGTTCAGAAAATAAACCAAGACGATTGCTATCAAAAAATATTTCAGCATAAATAATACAATAGAGAACATAATGCACAGAAAATGTCGAGAATGTCCCTTTAAAAGTTTTTTTTATATTAACTTAAATTCGTACCTCTGCAACCTTCCTCTGAAAGTCAGCTTCCATTTGAGCACGAAATTCAGCAATTTCCTTCTCAGCCTCTTCTTTTGCCTGTTTCAGTCTAGCTTGTTTTGCTGCACGAAAGCCACAGTAAATTTAGATAGTTGCAAGAATCTGTTTCATGCAAAATTTGGAGTGCATATAAACAGCTTATTACGACAAAAGCTTACGCACGAATTTCGTTGATTAGTGATTAAGCATAACATAACATAATAGTTGGAACTGAGCCCCGCGTATTGACAATGAAGCTCAAACCTTCTACTTCTCTACACTGAAAATTATTAAGTCATAAAATTCAATAATTCTTTAGATAGATACTATATTGGTGTCAATTATACCATAAAAAGGTTATAGAATATCTAAAATCAGAATTATCTTCAAGTTAAAAGTGAAAAAAAGTCTTGCGGCTCAAACACAATTTTTGAAGCTCGATAAAAATTCAAACAAGCTTGAACAATACTATATTCGGCTCGACTCGATTTGTTCAGACCCCTACTTACTAGCCAAGTAGCCAACCCATACAAAACTATCAACCTATAGTTTGACTTAAAGGGTGTTTGGTTGAGGTATTTTAAAGGATATTATAAGCTCTTACATCTTATAATATGTTTTTAGAGCTTATAAGAAGGTAGGTCTATTTTTAAAATAAGTTGGTCAAGTGTTTGGAAAGAAAAAAATGAAAAAGGTTTTAACATGTTAGTAATGACAATTTCCTAATTAAAATAGTCAAAACTAAAGGAAGTTGTTAAAATAAGATGTTATTTTGAAAAAAAAAACTCCATTTTCTTTTACTCAATAATTGTCATACCAAACACAGCGCTATAAACTAATATACTATGCTGTAGTTTCATCATTAAAAAGCTTCCTTGTTTTTAATTAAATAAACGGAGCAAATGGCGAAAATGTTCCTGGAATTTACAACAGTAAAGAGTAATCACCAGTTCTAGCAGCATTGACAATGTGCTGAGCTTCTTGTTCTGCGGCTAATAATAGTTGAATTCCATTCTGGCTACTGTTGGCTGCCATACTGATATATCGATGCAGAAATAAACTGATAAAGGACAACAAAAGCCAGTTCGATATTATAAGGTTAAAAGATCTAACGTGAACTAATTCAAAATTTAGGTTGATTCGAATTTGTAGAAAATGCAACAAATGGGAGGAACCGAATGATTCGGATTGTTTCACATTCTTTATTTGCATCAACAGGAAACTCAAAAGTAAAAATCACTAACTTTATAAAGGAAATTAATTATAACATAATCGATCCAATTGCCCTAGCAATGGAATACTTAAGCCATTTTATAATTAAGATTCTTGTTTTTAAATTATGTGTCACATTAATTTCCTAGTAACCTTGTAAACCCCACAAAAACATAATAATCACCAGCTCATATTATGCAAATACCCGTCAGATCTAAGCAAGTAGAAAATGCTGAAAAGTGAAAGGTACTAGATTCATTAGTTGGATAAACTTACTACCCATAAAACAAATTGCACGTTCCTTTTAATATATAGGATGGCATCTTAATTCACCAAAATATTTCGGTCAGAAATCCTAGAATTATCTGATGGAATACAAAAGCGATTATTCCAATACTTAGTCGGAAAGTAATTATGTTTAACCTTCATATCTAGTGTTCCTTCATGATAAGTCCTTTTCAGTCGAATACATTTCAATGCTCAAGCCTGATCAGATCACAACACCACTAATTCTTGGTCCAAGATTCAATCTTTTTGCTATTTAAGGGCAAATAAAAGATCGTCAAAATTGCCAAGTTACCCAAAAACTGCCAGAAATAAAAAAGTTCACCAATTTCATGTGCCAATTCTGATGGATTTTGAACATTCCAGCGAAAACAGGACTAAAATTGAACAATTTTAGCAATTGCATGACTAAATTAAAAATTTAAAAACGAACATGATCAATTTCCTAAATTACAGGACCAATTTGACAATTTTGCCTAAAAGATCATCCCTATCATAAAAATAACCAAAAACTTCAATGTACTCAACCAAGCAATGGTCCTCATCAAACCCCACCACACCCCACAACCAAGACTCTGCAATTTAATTCAACAAAATATCAACCACCAACATATAGATTTAAAAAAGAAAAATCACACACACACACTCACTAAGTCACCCTCAAGTCAGATCAAGAAAAAGAGAGTAACTCTTCGCTAAATTTACTTTAACACAAAGTAAAAATGAGTGAAATCAAACAAGCAACAACAATATAGAGCAGTTATTCCGTTCAAGCAACAACGATGCGAGGCGTAGATAAAAATAAATACCAAAATAAATAAAGATTTGGGTTGAGAGGAACAAGTACCTGGATAAACGGAGTTTGGTCAATTATGGGAAAAATTATTGAATTTGAGGTATAGATCCTTTTATAGGACTTGGCAATTGACAACGGGTATCGGTTGCTGCCAGAGCATAATATTTTTCTACCAGAGCCATAACTACGTGAAACTCCTAATCTGCCCTTCTATGTGGTTGTCTTGAATTTGTAAATCAATAATGGGTAAATTGCAATTTTAGTCATCAATCAGAGACGAAGGGACATTCGGGCCCATAAGATTTAAAAACAAAATAAGGATATTTTTGTCATTTTATTTTATAACTTCCATAAAATTAAACAAGAAAAAAAGGAAAAAGAGGAATTAGCTAGTAAAACCAATTATTTGGGAGGAGAAACTTAAAGAGTGATTGCTTGATTATTCATTCCGCTCATTTTTACTTTTAGAAAGAATAATGTGAAAAAATTATTTTAGAAAATGAGAATGAGTTTTGAGAGTGTGATTGGATATGAGATGAAAATATGATGATGATAGTTTATGTGATGGTTTTTTTTAGTATAATAGTGGTTATATTTGATTGATGATTTGGAAAATAATAGAGAGTGTATGGTGTATTTATGATATGATTGTATAATAATTGATAGTTAATGTGTTATTTTTTTGTTTAAATTATAATTGGATGTGTTGATGATTTGAAAAATGAGAAAAGTGAATAGTATGTTTTTTGAAACATTTCACAAACAATCACATGTCCAAGCAAAATTTTGTCCAAAAAGTGAAAGGGATGAAAAATATTTCACAAGCATGCACTCCCTTACCTTTCACGCTACTGACACGAAAAAATATTAAATTGAAGAAATTGTGCGCATGTGTGTGAGATTGAACAAATTCAAGAAGGAGTGGTGGATTCAACTCATCAACCATCATAATTGTATTAAGGTTAACCCTTTCACCTTAATGTCATGAGATTTAAACTGAACGAGAATGAATTATATCAAGCCTTTATTTTATTAAAGTATATTAACTAGGTTTGCATAATTTGTTGTTGATCTTCTCTATTTGTTTTATTCAGTTGCATGTTTTGCAGTTACATTACATAAACTTGAAAGTCAACTTGAAAACTTTATTTTTTATTTCCTTTTAGATGAAAGTTTTCTCTAAAATAGCAATTATAGGAGGTTTTGCTCATAAGAAGGTTGCTACAAGAAAACATATTTATATTCCATTAGTTTATTTGTTGGTTAAGTTGTCATTGATCTTACCAGTGTTGGGTAAATTTAGAAGGTTTCTGCTTCGCAAATGGCTAAGTGTTTAGATGTTTACGGCTAGTCGAGGCCTGAATTAGATTCAGTCTCTGCAAGACGAAAAACGTCCCGTATACAAGTGCTAACGGTTCTGGCGCTCGTCCCTAAGATACAATGACTATTTCGATTTTTAGTTTACAACACTTGCAAACCCGAAACCACAACGAACAACAGGGTGTTTAGACTTTCAAACTTTTGAACAGAAGGGAATGTCAATATGCTCGAATGCAAATGACCAGTTTTAATCTTATATTTTTGTGTGTTTTTCAATCCGCAGGGGTTTGAATTATATAGGCATCAGGTGCCCCGTATGAAAAGTTCACGTCTTTGGGCTCGAAAAGACATGTTTTTACCGAATAGACGCATATGTTCTTCACTTCGAATCGGCGCACGGCCTGTGTGTGTGCCCGTGCGTGGATGCGAAGGAAATGACAACGTTTTGACTTGACGCACGACCCGATGCACGGGCCATGTGTCTGCCCGTGCTCGGATGCGAACAGGTCCGACTGACGCACGGGCCGTGCATCCGGTCGTGCTCGGGTGCGAACTCTTCCGAGTTGGAAACTCTGATTAATTAATTAAAAAATAAATAAATTATTTATTTAAAGTTTTTTGGTCCAAAAAGAATAAGCCCAAGCCCACGACCCGACCCGACTCGGACTGGGCCGAGCCGGCGGGCGGCAGCGGCGCTTGCGTGCGTGTGTGTTTTGAACCAAACCCACAAGCATGTAGGTCCTCACCCCTTTAAAAACTTGGATGCCCCCAAGGGCCCAAACCCATAAGTCCAACTTGGGATATATCAAGTGAGCAAACTTTGCCTCCTTTTCCTATGTGGGATGGAGCATTTCTCCTTCCCTACATTTTACATTTTCCACACCATTTACTTGTATTAAGTGGCTAACTTCTAGCATTAATTTCTCATTCACCCGGAATTGGTTTTGAGAAATTCCAAATGCTATTCTCATCTATTCTCTTAGTAGAATTTTTACAAATAATTTAATTCCATTTTTCACTAATGGAAACCACTTAATTATTTGGTCAAAATCGGGTCAACACCCATTTTTATACAACGAAAATTCCAACAATCTCCCACATGAATGAAATTAATGCATGCGTGTATGCAGATTTGCTTGAAAGTCTCGGCGAACTGTTATTGCATCAGGATAGGTACTTTGCAGCTTGGAACCTTCCTTAGTAAAATACTATCGGATTTACTGGCTGCTTAGTGACGCGATATCTTGAACTACTCAGCCGTTTGTGTAAACCGAGACAACAGTACTTACACAATAACAACTCTAACACTTGTTGTTCTCATGTTGTGTCCATTTCGGCCCTGGACCGTATTTTAGATTCATAAGCGTTTCTTTGAAGCGGCCATTACTCTTCGTTTATATAGGTGATCTCCTATTAAAGAGTATCCTGCCATACTCCATCTTTTGGTATAGGGATCATTAAAAGTCTTAAACTTAACCTCACCACATTCAGCAGGTTTTCATTCACTTGGATGTTTCGAGAATGAGCTCACACATTTACCAAGTGTTCAACTAAACATTAATAACTTAGTTGTCTCATTGAATCAAGGTCTTGGGATCTCCAATTCACAAGGTTGGGTTACCGCTATGAACATTCTTTAGTTTGTGGATTTTAAACTCATTTCCCTTAACAGTTTATACAATTGATCTCGATTTGTGCCTTTCGTAAGTGGATCCGCAAGGTTTTCCTTTGACTTCACGTAGTCAACCGAAATAACCCCATTCGAAATCAACTGTTTGTTGGTATTATGTCTACGACAAAAAAACATCTAGACTTACCTCTTTCCTTTCCAAGAAAGGACAATTTTTATAAATACAACATTCCTTGATTTAGTGATCGTACCATCATTTATATCAATAATGCTGAATTTATTTTCTTGGGTGCTTCTACTTTAGCCAAAGCACCCCCACACTTCAAGGTATTCTCCTTTATGTGTTTTGCTAAAGTAAAGCTTCCCCTTCCAATTTCTGGTATCCTTGTTCAACACAAGATTATCCAAAACTTATATGGCTCTCGACCACTTTCCTTTTATCATGTTAGAACATTGTCCCAATAATCTAGTTAGAATCTCGTTCTAACAGATTTCAGACCTTAGTTCCAACAACTTTATTAACATCTTTTACAAGGTTTATAACCTTTGGTGTTATCACATTTTCAGTAACACTTCAAATTTAACTTGACAGCGTGTCTACCTCTAGTGTTATAATACTTCATGTAATTGTGGTTTTGCACCCACAACACTTTTGGCAACACCTTCTCTTACATTTAAAAATGCAACAGAAACTCCACTGGTGTTCCATAAAGTATGGTCACACCCCCACATTTGCCGATTTTCATTCGGAATCCCAATTGTCTTCTTCAATTTGAAGTCGAACTATCAAATCCTCAAGCCCCATTTCCTTCCGATTGTGGTCGAGGTAGTTCTTAAAATCCTTCCATGATGGCGGCAAATCCCTTCAGACACTAAGTCGTGAAGTATGATCTGAATTTCTTGCACTTGGCTGATTACCATCTTGGTGTCAACCATCTTATAATCCAGAAATTTACCGACAACAAATTTCTTTGTGCCGGCATCTTCTGTTTTATACCTTTTCTCCAAAGAGTCCCACAACTCTTTGGACGTTTTGAACGAGCTATAGATGTTATAGAGGGTATCGTCTAGCCCATTCAAAATATAATTCCAACACAGGAAATCGTTGTTATGCCAAGCATCCACATCGATTCTCCGTTGGTTGTCGGATTCTTCATCGCCAACGATAGGGGGGTCCTCCTTCAGAAATTAGGATCCAATGTAGTCACGTAGAACATCATCTTCTGTTGCCATCTCTTGAAGTCAACACCAGAGAATTTCAACGGTTTCTCGCCAGGAGCAGGAGCAGGAGCCATCGGAGTGAACAAAACTGAAGCCATCATCTTCAAACAGAAACGTAATTTTTCGTCTTGCGATTGTTGGGTAAATTTATAAGGTTTTTGTTTCGGAAATGGCTAAGTGTTTGGATGTTTATGGTTTAGTCGATGCCTGAATTGGATTCAGTCTCCGCAAGATGAAAAATGCCCCGTATACAAGTGCTAACGGTTCCAGCGCTCGTCCCTAAGATACAACGACTATTTTGATTTTGAGTTTACAAACCCAAAACCACATCGAACAATAGGGTGTTTAGACTTTCAAGCTTTTGAACAGAAGGGAATGTCAATATGCTCGAATGCAAATAACCGGTTTTAATCTTATGTTTTTGTGTGTTTTTCAATCTGCAGGGGTTTGAATTATACAGGCATAAGATGCCTCGTATGGAAAGATCACGTCTTTTGCTTCGAAAAGACATGTTTTCACCAAACAGACGCATATGTACTTTACTTCGCATCGACGCACGACCTGGTGCACGGCCAGTGCGTGTGCCCGTGCGTGGATGCAAACGAAAATGACAAAGTTTTGACTTGACACACGATACGATGCATGGGTCGTGCATCTGTTCGTGCTCAGATACAAACAGGTCTGACTGACGACGACCCGATGCACGGGCCGTGCGTCCGCCCGTGCTCGGATGCGAACACTTTCGAGTTAGAAACTCTAATTAATTAATTAAAAAATTAATTAATTATTTATTTAAAGGTTTTTGGTCCAAAAAGAATAAGCCCACTGCCCACGACCCGACCCGGGCTAGGCTGAGCCTGCCGGCGGTGGCGCGCGTGTGTGTTTTGATCCAAACCCACAAGCATGTAGGTCCTCACCCATTTGAAAACTTGGGTGCCCCCAAGGGACCAAACCTTTAAGTCCAACTTGGGATATATCAAGTGAGCAAACTTTGCCTCATTTTCCTATGTGGGATGGAGCATTTCTCCTTCCCCACATTTTTTATTTTTCATACCATTTACTTGTATTAAGTGGCTAACTTCTAGCATTAATTTCTCATTCACCCGGAATTGGTTTTGAGAAATTCCAAATGCTATTCTAATCTACTCTCTTAGTAGAATTTTTACAAATAATTTAATTCCATTTTTCACTAATGAAAACCACTTAATTATTTAGTCAAAATCGGGTCAACACCCATTTTATACAACCAAAATTCCAACAACTAGTTGACACACGCCCCTTATTTGGAAAGAGTTTTTTTGGCAATAAGTATCATCAAGAGTTCAATATGCAAACCGAATGGGATATAGCTAGGCTATTGAATGATTATTTGGTAACATATATTGGAAATGATATATTTCGGAATATTATCAAGAAGCCATTGTGCAACGATTTCAAGATATGAAGAATAGAATAAAATTGTTATGATATATTAATGTAATTATATTTCATTATTTGTTTTTGAATATTAAGATGCAGTTGAATCAATACATTAATTTTATCAAAATTAGTAAATATTCATCACAAAAACTTGCATGAGATGGTCTCACGAATATAATATGTAAGCCAAATCCTATATTTCAATTGAATTTCACTCCGAACCCAAACCTATGAAAAACAATATTGGTTTATGTGTTTTTTAGGATCCGTCTGATGAGTCTAAATCCATGAGACAATATCGTATAAGAGCTCCTCATTATCTATAGTGTCATTTTTAGAATTGATATGTATTGTATTTTATTTATATACTAATGTTAGTTGGGTCTTTCTACATAGAAATTCTGAGTTCATCACTGCCTGCAATTATAGTGTGGCAAAATAAAATATTTTTAAATTTTGTTTGACAAAATCACCTTAACTTTAAGAAACTCGAGGATTTAGTCAAACTCCAAATTGTTTGGAAAATCTTACGTTAGTTGCATGAGAATGCAAAAAATTAGAGATTTTTTGAATTTTCGACCAAAAATTATTCCTAGCCATTTCCCACCAAATATTTGACTAGTGTCTTTAGCAACATCTTACTAGAATTAGAGCATCTCTAGCACACCCCAGAAACAGGGGAATCCACTATAATTGGTAAAATTTTCACTCCAGCAGTTAGAGATGGTAAATGAGTCGCGATCCATTGGCCCAAATCATTTAAACCGAGAAAGAAAAGGGTTAGAACTGAAGTTCGGCCTGTTTAAATCCGGACATTTTTGGCCCAGACCATTTAGCCTGAAGCCCGTTAAGGCTAGCCTGAAGGTTAACCAGGCTAGCCTGAAGCCCGCCATTTTTATTTTTTAAAAATAAATACAATTCTAATATTATGTATTTACTTTTATTACCTATTATCTATTTATATTACTAGTAAATATATTTTTCAAATTCACATTTCCTTATCTTTAAGTCTTTAACTTTACCAAAGAAACTATATTTCTCGATAAAATTCTCTATTTATTACTAAATTTAGCTTTTCAATTTTTATTCTAAATAAGAAAATATCATGGAGTTTGATTAGATTATCTAGGATATAAATTATATTTCCAAATGGTATACTAAATCTAATTTTATAATTTTGTTAATGCAATATAACTATAAACTATGCATGTTTTTTTTACTAATGAATATAATGTATTTAAATATTATATATGATCAAGTTTAAATTTTAGATTTAAATATATAATTTTTTGAAAATTTTGACTTATTACCATATGAGTAATTTCTTGAAAAAGTATTAATTCTTCCCATTTTATATGGATATATAATGCTAACTTTTATTATTATAGTTTTATTTTAAAATTTAGATCATACAATATTTAATTTTATAATTATGTTAATGCAATGTAGTAAGAAACAATTCATGACTTTTCATGATGAATACTTTAAATTAAAAATTTAAACATAAATGTTATATATGTTCGAGTTTAAAATTTTAGATTTAAATTTGACTTATAGCTCGATAGTGGCCCCTTTAGCCTAAAACCCACTAGGTTAGGTTTGTGTTCCAATATTGCTAACCTTTGTTTAACACGGCCCATTTAGCCTGGAGATTGTTCAGCCTGAAGCCCTCTAGGGTTGACCCAACACCGGTCAGCCCATTTAACATCTCTACCAGTTGTCCTACCAATTTTTTTTTTTGGCATTTTATTTGTTTGTTTATATAATTATAATATCTAATATATCATTTGTCTGGTTTATGTTTTTGTATATTGATTAATTTATTAAAATAAGTTTAAAATTAATTCCTAATTATTAATTTTTATATTTATGTTCAGTTATATATATATATATAATAGAATTTACATAATAAATTAAAAAATGATTTTTTAATTATAAAAAATTACTTAAAATAAGATTAGAATTCATAGCACATATGATTTTTGCTTTTGTTAAGGATCTATCATGAAATATTAATTTTATGTTCAAATTAATTTTTATTTTTTAAGGTAACATATAAATATATTCAAACTACTTAATTTTAAAACTAATGCAAATTATATTTATATTTAATTATATTAAATAAAACTGAATATTAAATGATAACATATAAATATATATGCTAAATTATAAATTTAATAAATATATTGATTCAATATAAAGAAGAATAATAATATAATATTCCAATTTAGAGTGAAATATATAATTGACTACTAGAATCGAATCTTAAAGTCCCCTAAATTTTTCTCTAAAATAGTGTAAATACATATAAAAATATAGTTGACTATTAGAGATGCTCTTATATGAAGAAGATGAAGGAGTTTTGCTGAAGACGACGTTATTGGTATAGCATGAGTTTGTTGGAATTTGGTTTGATAAAATTGGGTGTTGACCCAATTTTGACCAAATGTTTAAGTGGTTTCCATTTGTGAAAAATAGAATTAAATTATTTGTAAAATTTCTACTAAGTGAGTTGATGGGAATATCATTTGGAATTTCTCAAAACCAATTTTGGGTGAATGAGAAATTAATGCTAGAAATTAGCCACTTAAAACTAGAAAATGGTATGAAAAATAGAAAATATGGGGAAGGAGAAATGCTCCATCCCACATAGAGTAGAAAGCCAAAGTTTGCTCAATTAATAAATCCCAAGTTGGATAATTGTGTTTGGGCCCTTGGAGGCACCAAGTTTTTATAGGGGTGAGAACCTACATGTTTGTGGATTTGGTTTAAAACAGATGCGCGCACTGTCGACCAGCTCGGCCCAGTTCTGGGTCTGGGTCGTGGACCTGGGTTTGGGCTTCAAGGCCCTTATACTTTTTGGACCAAATTTATTTAAACCCTTTAAAAATTAATTAATTAATTTTAGATTAATTAATGTTTTCCCAACTGGGATGGTGCAGCAGTGCATGGGCGCGCACTGCGGATAGTGAACATAATTAGACGCGCGCGCACGTGTGCGTGAACGCGCATGTTCGAGCTGATGCACCTATTCGAGCAACCAGGTGCATTTTTTGGCTGTAGACAAGTCTTTTGGATCGAAAAGACATATCATTTCCATCAGGCACCTTGATGCCTATATATACGAGCCCCTGTAGATGAAAACTAAAGACGAAATTTAAGCCTAAAAAACGAGTAATTTGTATCAGTATATCGATTTCACTTCCTTCAAAGATTGAAAGCCTTATACACTTTAATTCGTTGTGGTTTCGACTTTTGCAAGTGCTGCTAAGTCGAAACTGTAAAGTCGTTGTATCTTAGGGGTGATCGCCGGAACTGTGAGCACTTCGAATACGGGGCGATTTCGTCTTGCGGAGACTGTATAAAATACAGGCCTCGACTTAGCCTAAATATCCTTAACACTTAGCCATTTCTCAAAAACAGTAAACCACCCGAACAAGAGAGTTTTCTTAATTCTAAGGTTCATTGTTTTTCGCCAATAGATATGATTTGGATGAATAGAATCATTAAAGATTTAATTAAAGCATAATTTTTGTAATTAACCTTTTAGCCTTGGATAAATTAGGAAAAAGATTACATGTACACGTCAAAGTTGTAAACAAATTGAGGTTTGAAATATCTTGACCTCTATAAATAAGTATATTAAAAACTCGAATAAATTCTTTAAAACTTTTATACACTTATATATGTTGTTGCTTTCTCTACTTTCTTCTCCAAACATTCACTGACTTAGGTCGGATAAGTCTGACATTTGTTTGCAAAGGACAAGTTTGGCAGTATTTACACTTCATATCAATGTTGTAAAACTCGGCCTAGGCAGTTGCCTAGACTCTAGGCGCCTCTAAACCGATGTGATTATGTCCAAATCAGTGGAAAAATAGGCTATCATGTAGTTCGCCCAAAAATCAGGCCTAGGTGATGTACACCAATTTTATTTTTGTTCGTTTTGGCCACATTTCTGATTTTTTATGTGACATATTTTGTTTGCATCCTTCACTTGTCTTTAATTGCTAAAATATATTGCTAATGTTAAAAATAAAAATTGTATTACTGTCAAGGATCAAGATCAGTTATATAGTTGATAGTTAGGTAATTTAGTTACAAATTCAGTTAAGTTTGTTATCTTCTACAACATTGATTTCAAAGTGTAAATAGATGGCTGAGATCAAACATCTCAAAATGACATGTATAAATATGCAAACATCCGTCCTGTATCATTAAGAAAAGATTTATAATTCATCAATAAAATTATCCTTCTCTTTTCAAGTCTGCTGTGAAGTTTTATATTGCTTTACAGATTTCTTGTTGATTCTTGATATTAACTTCAACATGGTATCAGTTTAGGGTGAATGCTCATCACCACGCAAAGTTCTTTTCTTACTTTCCATCAAATTTTCTGTCAAGAATTCTTGCTGCTGCTCTGATCTTCAATGACTTCCACTGAAGAAACAGTCAACACTTCAGGCATGAGGCCTTCTCCTAATCCTGCTGATGACTTCACATCTCCTTATTTCCTTTATCCAGGTGACAATCCAGGCGCAGTAATTGTTTATGAACAATTTACTGGTAAGAATTATGTTTCTTGGAGCCGTTCGGTTTTGATGGCTCTCAATGTAAAGAATAAAACAGAATTCATTGATAGTTCAATTCATGTTCCTCCAAGTTCTTCCTTGATCTTGTTTTCATGTTGGCACCATGCGAACAACTTAGTCCTATCTTGGATTCTCAACTCCATAGCCAAAGACATTCGCCAGAGTCTCTTGTATTTTAATACAACTTAAGAAGTATGAGAAGAGCTCAAGATTAGATATGTACGCAGTGATGGTCCAAGAGTCTTCCATCTTGAGAAATCATTGAGTTCTATTTGTCAAGGATCAAATTCAGTCACAACATACTACAACCAATTCAAAACTATTTGGGATGAATACATTAGCTTTAGACCTGTTGCAAAGTTTTCACGTGGACAATGCACATGCAATATTTCCTCTCACATGTCCACTATTCAGCAATCAGACTCTGTGATAAAGTTTCTAATTGGGCTACATGAATCATATGCACAAATTCGTAGTCAACTTCTATTGGTATCACCACTACCTTCTTTAGTTAAGGTATATTATTTGTTGCTACAAGAAGAATCAAAAAGGGGTTTACACAACTCTGTTACACATACTACTCCTATAGAATCCATGGCTATGATGGCAAAACCTTCTAATGGATCAAGATTTGTGTACAACAAGGAAAAGAAGAAACCAAGGTGTTCTCATTGTGGCTTCACTGGGCACACAATAGACAAATGTTTCCAGATTATAGGCTATCCACCAGGTTGGAAGGGGCCTAAAGGTCCAAGAATTGCAAAAGAATCTGTCAATGCTAATGCAGTGGCCTCATCTCCCACACAGCCTGAATCTAATGCCTCTTAGCATCCTTTGTTTTCACAAGATATGGTGGAACAATTTTTAGCCTTTGCTCAAAGCAAGTCTCTACTCAAAAATACTCAAGAAACACATCATTCTGCAGCTACTTCAATCTCAGGTAACATTGTTAATTGTCATAGTGCTGCAAATTCTAATATTAATTAGATTTTAGACACAGGGGCTATAGACCATATGGTATGTAATAAATCCTTTTATACTCATACTCCTACTCCTGTTTCCATTCCCATCCACCTACCTAATGGAAGTATAGCAATGGCAACACATATTGGAGATATTAAAATATCTGATAATCTGACATTATATAAAGCCTTATGTGTTCCTGCTTTCAATTTCAATCTAGTGTCTGTCTCTAAATTGGCAAATTATTCCAATTGTGATGTACATTTCTTGCCCTCACATTGTATATTGCAGGACTTAAACAACAAGATGATGATTGGTTCTGCTAGGCAGCAGGGTGGCCTTTATCACCTCTAGTTCTCATCAGTTGATGCTTCTATACAATTAGATATTGCCTTACGGTATGCTAGGCTAGGGCATTTATCAGCTAAAAGACCGTCTATGTTGCCTAATTTTTCTGTTTCTAAAGACAAGTTTGAAACTTGTGATGTATGTCATCTAGCAAAACAAAAGAAATTGCCTTTCACTGATAGATCTACTGTTTCAGCAGCTATTTTTGATATGATTCATTGTGATGTTTGGGGTCCTTTCTCTACCATATCTCACAATGGTTTTAAATACTTCCTTACTTTAGTAGATGATTACTCAAGGTGTACATGGATATATCTTTTAAAACATAAATCTGACACTTCTTCATGTTTGGAATCCTTTTATACTATGGTTCATACTCAGTTTGACAAAAAGATTAAAATCATTAGATCTGATAATGGTACTGAATTCATTTTGCCAAATTTTAATAATTCTAGATGAATCATTCATCAAACCAGTTGTGTGGAGACTCCACAACAAAACGGTTTAGTCGAAAGGAAACACCAACATCTATTACAAGTTGCTAGAGCATTGATGTTCCATTCAAAGGTTCCTTTAAATTTTTGGGATGATTGTATACTGACAGCTGCTCATTTGATTAACAGGATTCCTACTCCTATTCTCTGTAATTTGTCTCCCTTTGAAAAGTTGTTTGGTAAGAAGCCTAATTATGACCATCTTAGGGTGTTTGGATGTCTTGCATATGCATCTTCTCTTCAAAGGCAAAGAACCAAGTTTGATCCTCGAGCATCAAAATGTGTTTTCATAGGATACTCAATTGGAAGTAAAGGTTACAAATTATTTGATTTAAACACAAAACAAACCTTTATTTCTAGAAATGTTCAGTTTTGTGAATGTGTTTTTCCTTTTCAATCTAGTTATGCTGAATCTCCCATTTTAACTCCAATGTTTACAGACATGAGTACTAATTATCTATTTCCTGCTTCTATATTTGTTAATAATCCTCAGACCATTACTCAAAATGAGCTATCTCATGTTCATGATACAGAGAACAATACTAATACTTCTCATGATACAGAGAACAATGCTAACACTTCTCATGGTTCAGCTCCTATTGCAATACCTGATCCAACCACTACTCATGGACCAAATCCTGTTGCATCACATGATCCAAATATTGTTTCAACAGACCCTCAACATAATGATCAATCAACTGCTCTTAGAAGATCTGGTAGAAATAGAGTTGTCCCTCATTATATGTAGGTTTATGATTGTGCACTTCCACAATCTATTAGACATAATTCTTCAAATGTAGCTCATTCCTTGGGGTCTAATTATCCTATTTCAGCTTCCATATCTACTGACAAGCTTTCTTGCAGTCATAAAGCTTTCACTGTTGCTATTTCCCAAATAACAGAACCAAAAACATTTGCACAAGCCAACAAAATTCAAGAATGGAGGGATGATATGTTAGCAGAAACTAAAGCTCTTGAGAAGAACAATACATGGACTTTAACTGAGCTTCCACCAAATAAACATTGCATAGGATGCAAGTGGGTGTACAAGGTTGAATACAAGTCAGATGGATCTTTAGAAAGATACAAAGCCAGACTTGTGGCAAAAAGGTATACACAAGAAGAAGATTTAGATTACTTTGAAACCTTTTCTCCTGTCACTAAGATTACTACAGTAAGACTAATTTTGGCTTTAGCAGCAATGAAAGGATGGTTTTTGCATCAGTTAGATGTTAACAATGCATTTTTACATGGAGATTTATATGAAGAGGTATATATGAAACCACCTCCTGGATATTGTGCTCCCACAGACAACATAGTATGTAAATTGAATAAGAGTTTATATGGTGTAAAGCAAGCATCCAGGCAATGGTTTCAGAAGCTTCAATCTTGTTTGATATCTTACGGTTTCATACAATCTAGATCTGATCATTCTTTATTCATAAAGTCTAACACTGATTCAATTACTATTTTATGTGTATACGTAGATAATGTGATCCTAGCAGGGAACAATATTAAGGAAATCCAAGACATTAAAGCACATCTACATTCAAAGTTCACAATCAAAGACCTTGGGATTCTCAAATACATTTTGGGAATAGAAGTTGCAAGATCTGAAAAAGGCATAAGCATATGTCAAAGAAAATATGCCTTAGATGTTCTAACAGAGGCTGGATATCTTGGTTGCAAGCCCAACACTACTCCCATGGACTCTAAACTTGACTTGCATAACAAAGATGCTCTTCCATTGGAAGATCCCTCAGTCTATAGAAGACTAATTGGCAGATTACTTTATCTAACAATAACAAGACTAGAATTATCTTATAGTATTCAATGTCTAAGTCAATTTATGGCGAATCCTACTACAATTCATCTTGCAGCTGAACACAAAGTTCTGAGATACATCAAATTCTCCCCAAGCAAAGGTTTATTCTACCCAGCTGATCCTACACCAACTCTGAAGGGGTTTTCTGATGCAGATTGGGCCAAATGCACTGAGACAAGAAGAAGTGTGAGTGGTTAAACTATTTTTCTTGGTGAATCACTCATATCTTGGAAGGCAAAGAAACAACCAACCGTTAGTAGATCATCTGCAGAAGCAGAATACAGGGCCATTGCTCTCATTACCTGTGAACTACAATGGATATCTTACCTACTTCAGGACCTGCAACTTCCCCAAATGCAGCCAGCCATAGTCTACACTGACAGTAGATCAGCTTATTGTATTTCACAAAATGCATGTCACCATGAAAGAACCAAACATATCCAACTAGATTGTCATTTTGTGAGAGAAATGATTCAACAATGTGTCATAAAAGTGGTTCACATTCCTGCAACTCAACAACTAGCTGATCTCATGACAAAACCTTTACCTTTTAATATATTTCAAGAAATCATTCTCAAGCTTGGCATGATTGACATCCATGCTCCGCTTGTGGGGGGGGTGTCAATGATCAAGATCAGTTATATAGTTGATAGTTAGGTAATTTAGTTACAAATTCAGTTAAGTTTGTTATGTTCTACAACATTGATTTCAAAGTGTAAATAGATGGCTGAGATCAAACATCTCAAAATGACATGTATAAATATGCAAACATCCGTCCTGTATCATTAAGAAAAGATTTATAATTCATCAATAAAGTTCTCCTTCTCTTTTCGAGTCTGTTTGTGAAGTTTTATATTGCTTCTGATTTCTTGTTGATTCTTGATATCAACTTCAACAACTACTCTGCTACATCAAGCTACCGTTGGATTACCGCAGCTTTAGCGGATTTTGCAACCTTGCTTCAAATTGTAATTCCTTTTGCTCTTTTTTATCACATTCTTTGTCGTTTGTTTGTTGTTGTTATTGTTACTATTATTATCATTTATGGGTCGAGTTGTGATATTTTAAAAAAATGATTATAAATAATTTGTTTCAACTTACATGTATTCTATCGATTGAAATCTATAACATTACGCGATCGTTGATTCTGGATCTTTGATCTTTCCAACATGGTCTGGATCTTCTTTTTTTGCATATGGAACTCAACAACTCGTAAATATTTTAGGTAGCAAAAAAATGTCTCACATGTAGAATCTTTTCATACAAAAAACTCAACAAATTGTGTAACAAGACACATAGTAGATAACTATTAACACACAAAAATGGTAACATGTCACTGAGCAAAAAGTAATGATGCATGCATTTCTATTACAATTTCTTTTTATATAACATTTCTCTAACTACAGTATGTTAGTTTCTGATTTTTTGGGTTAAAAATCAGTGATTTTTGTTTGAGAAAATATTACCGCAAGTGTACGGTGTCAAGTTTTAATATAGTGATAAAAATCGGGTTGTCGTATCCATAGGGAATGATAATTAAATAAGCACTAAGTACTGTAATTAAAATGGTTTAATTTTATCTAGAAAATCGAATAATGGGTTTGGGTGTTTTCTTAAAATAAGTAAATAGAAAAAACACAATTTAACACAAAGTTTGATCGAAAAATGCAATAATAAATAAATTCTAGAGGAATGATTCACTTAATCTTATCTTATATTTATCAACTTAATTTATCAATTATTCAATTGTAATTTATAAATCACGAATTCTAGAAAATAATTAATTCTATCTCTCGATTAGTAATTAATTATAAAGATCTAAATTTGGATTTCAATATCTCTATAAAAATCAAAAAAATAGATTTTATAAAGATCAGTGAATTCATAAACAAGATTACAGAGAATTCATAAATTTCTCAATTATATGAAATTCTAAGTTAATACTATTTTTAGGCCAGTTATACAATTTATTCTCTCGAATTATAATTGTATAAACCAAATAATCCAAATTATTGATCAAGTAATTTAGAAGTAATTAAAACCAACAGTATAAATAAATTAACTACTGAAACATGATAAATAAGAGCATCAAAATATAAGATTCAATTAAGTTACATCATCCTCTAGAAATGGAAATTTAGCTCATGATGATATCCATAAAATTAAACAAAAATAATTAAACATGTTCTACAATTTACAAGCAAAAATTAAAAGAGATGGTAAAAAGAAACTTGTTTGTATCCCGTTGGAAGATTTCTCAAGCTTCCAGAGGTAAACGTCTGCTCCGTGCTACCCTTCCTATCAACTGTTGCTTGAGCAAATATGCAAAACCACACAAATGGTAGAAAACTAAAAACTAAAAACTGAAGGAAAGAAATTGATAACTTGATTTCTGGGGTGAGAGGTGTGTTCCAATCGTCTGAACTGAAGGCTATTTATAGCAGAAGATTTCGTTCATCTGATAGGTATTTGTCAAACAGATGGGTCTTCATATTGTCCATTATCAAATGTCTTCCACTGATTTTCCTTTTGACGTGTAGATCGATGACGTTTTCTTCTTTCGGCTTCTTGCTCGATTAATTAATCCGTTCGTGGTTTTCGGCCATGTAAAGTCAAATTATTGTTGAAAGTTGTTTTGCAGGTAAGGCGGCATGTATGAATGTATGGCGATCAGCGGATGAAATCACGCAAACGAATTGAGCGAATCGTGGCACAAACGAATTGTACCGCGGTAGGAATACATAATATATATATATAAAAATAAGTATACATGCGGTACACACTTGTGTACCGCGGTATGTTTTTATTTATTTTTTTTCTTTTTTTATTTCTTATTTTCTTTTCTTTTCTTTTTCTTTTTTTTCTTTTTCGTTTCTTTTCTCTTTTTTTTTCTTTTCTTTTTCATTTCATTTATTTTTTTATTTCTTTTCCATTCTTTCACCGCCGTGATTCATTTTTTCTGATCTTCCACCCATTTCTTGATTTCTTGGTACCTTGATACCTATTACAACTCGATATACAATTTCAACAATATCTGGACTTAATCTACTCAAAAATAGCACATTTTCTAAGTTTTAGAATACCTATTTTGTTGGTAAAATTCTAACTTAACAAATACCCCCAAACTTGAATTATTGCTTGTCCTCAAGCAATCTGAAAACCATCAAAAGTTATCATGATGCATAATATTATCCCCCAAACTTAAATTGTGCATTGACCTCAATGTACGATTATCAAGCAATAAAGAGTTTTAAGGTCAATAGAACTTCCTGAAAATCCATCAAACGGTGGTAGCATCGTCATCCGGTGAAGTAGGTGGTGTAGGTAGCATAACCGGAGGAATGAAATCAGTATTAGGATATAGAATATGATGTGTCCATGGCGCCAAATAATCCCGATAATAAGCATCGCGAGCAGCAAGTCGTCGGTTTGCCCGATGCTGCATCCTTCTCAGCTCCTCACGGCGTAAGGCCTCGTGACCTTCTCGCATCTCCTCTTCTAATTGTGCTATCTTTTGGAAATGCAGAATTTGTGAATACGATCCAACACGGCCGTGTCTAAATTTTTTCTCTTTTTTTTTTGGGTATTTATAGGGATGGCCACGGTTCTAGAACCGCCGGTTCTGGTTCCTCATTTTGGAGGAACCGGAACCAAAACCGTTGCCTCATGGTTCTAGTTCCAAAATCAGAACCGAGCGATTCGGTCGTTTGGAACCCGATTCTTCACGGTTCGATTCGATTTTAAGGAACCATTTGTTTATCCTTTGATAATTTTTTGATTTCTTAAAATAGTTTATCAATTTCAGTTAAAAAAAAGAAAAATAAAGAAAAAGACTTCGACTTAATATTCGATAAAGTTTTATACTTAATATTAATAATAATATTGAACTATCTATATATACTAATAGAGTATAGAAGAATCAAAGTTCACGTAGTTTGCTTACAATATTTGGTCTAAAACGTGTCTCATGTAGTTACGAAAATAAAACATCATAATAAACATTTAACATTTCTTCTAGCATGTATTTACCAAAATAAAATTATTGGTTTTAACCTAAAAAAATGGTTCCATCACGGTTACACCAACGGTTCTAACCGATGGTTAAAACCGTCGGTTCCACGGTTATTGAGACCTAGGAACCAGAACCAAAACCAGCCTACACGGTTCCGGTTCAGGTTTTGGAACCGTTGACCACGATTACGGTTTAGGAACCGTTGACCACGGTTTCAATTCTGGTTTGGAACCCGGTTTCGGTTCTATTTGGCCACCCCTAGGTATTTACCTTTTAAAATAAACGCTCACACAAAAGGATAAAATCACACTCATCTAGGGTTGCCTCCCGAGAAGCGCTAAGTTTATAGTCTTCAGCCAGACTAATTACCTGGGCTTAAGAATTTGTGTCACCAAGTGGAAGATTTAAATCTTCCTCGTTTCGTTCCCAAAGTAATGTTTCAATCGTTGCCCATTTACCTGGAATATATCCCCATCTTTTCCTCGCAATTCTACAACACCGTAAGGGGATACTCGTTCTATTACAAATGGCCCGGACTATCGTGATTCCAGCTTTCCTGGAAATAACTTCAGTCTAGAATTGAATAATAACACTTGTTGGCCGGGTAAGAATTCACGTCGTAGAATCATTTGATCATGCTATTTTTTCATTTTTTCTTTATAAATGTTGGCATTTTCATATGATTCGTGACGGAATTCTTCCATTTCATCTAACTGAAGTAATCATTTTTCACCGGTAGCTTTAAAATCAAAATTCAATTTTTTTATTGCCCAAAGAGTACGATGTTCAAGTTCAAGGTAAATGACAAGCCTTACCAAATACCAATCGATATGGTGACATACCAATGGGTGTTTTGTAAGCCGTACGATAAGCCCATAATGCATCATCAAGTTTTTGTGACCAATCTTTTCGATTATAGCTTACCGTTTTTCCAAAATTTGCTTAACTTCACGATTGGAAATTTCACTTGGCCATTTGATTGAGGGTGATAAGCAAGAGCAACTTTATGACGTACACCAAATTTAGCAAGACGGTTATTAAATAATTTGTTACAGAAATGCGTACCTTCGTCACTTACGATAGCCCGGGCACTACCTTGGCATCGTTTGTTGGTGTGGCAATCACCTCCACCCATTTGGAGACGTAATAAACTGCAAGCAAGATGTAGAGATTGCCGTATGAATCCGGAAATGGTCCCATGAAATCAATGCCCCATACATCAAATAGTTCCACGTCCATCATATTTGTCAAAGGAAGTTCATGATGCCTTGATATGTTACCAACCCTTTGGCATCGATCACAAGTCTTGACAAATGTGTAACAATCTTTAAATAAAGTGGGCCAATAAAAACCAGACTGTAACACTTTTGCCGCGGTACGGGTTGGTCCAAAATATCCTCCATAAGAAGAAGAATGACAGTGTTGGAGAATTTCTCCAATTTCTTCCTCAGAGACACAACGGCGTATGATTGAATCAGCACATCTCTTGAACAATAATGGGTCATCCCACAAGTAGGACTTAACATCATATAGGATTTTTTTCTTTTGATGTGATGTTAAATCCGGGGGAAGAACTCCACCTGCAAGGTAATTAACAAAATCTGCATACCATGGTAAAATTGATTTGACAATCATTATTTGTTCATCCGGAAGTAATTCTTTTATTGGGCTTTCTATTACCTCGTGTGGTTGCTCGAGGTGGGATAAATGGTCGGCAACAACATTTTCACTACCTTTTTTATCCCTTATTTCAATATCAAATTCTTGAAGGAACAAAATCCATCGTATTAAACGAGGTTTTGCATCTTTTTTCGAAAAAAGATATCGAATTGCCGCATGATCCGTGTAAATAATTACCTTGGTACCTACCAGATAAGCTCAAAATTTATCAAATGCAAAAACTACCGCCAACATTTCTTTTTCAGTTGTGGTGTAGTTTTGTTGAGCACTGTCCATGGTCCGACTTGCATAATAAAAAGCTTTGAAAATTTTATCTCGCCTTTGGCCAAGGACAGCGCCCATAGGATAATCACTTGCGCCGCACATGAGCTCAAATGGTAGAGTCCAATCTGGCACTACCATGATAGGAGCCGAAATAAGAGCCTTTTTTTATTTATTCAAAAGCCTGCAAACATGTTTCATAAAAGCAAAATATAGAATCCTTTTCAAGAAGATTACAAAGAGGTTTGGCAATTTTTGAAAAATCTTTTATAAATCTCCGTAAAATCTCGCATGCCCTAAAAAGCTTGATTCCTTTAACATTTGATGGTGGTGGTAACTTTTCAATAGCTACAATCTTTGCTCTATCCACTTTCAAACTGCGGAAAAACACGATGACCAAGTACAATACCCTCTTTGACCATAAAATAACATTTTTCCCGATTAAGAACAAGATTTGTTTCTTCACAACGTTTTAAAACTTGGGATAAATTATTCAAACAATGGTCAAAAGAAGAGCCAAAAACAGAAAAATCATCCATAAAAATTTCCATTATTTCTTCTACCATCCCATGAAAAATCGACATCATACACCTCGAAAAGTAGCGGTGCATTACATAATCAAGCGGTATTCTCGCGAAATGCAAAAGTGCCATAGGGACATGTAAAAGTTGTCTTTTCTTGATCTTGTGAGCAATGACGATTTGATTGTACCCTGAATAACCATCAAGAAAGCAATAGTACTCGTAACTTGACTAACTTTGTCCAACATTTGATCAATAAAGGGAAGGGAAAAATGATCTTTGTGAGTAGCTTTGTTCAATTTTCTATAATCAATACATACTCGCCAACCTGTTACAGTTCGTGTTGAGATTAATTCATTGTTATCATTTTTCACTAGTCTTGAGCCATTTGAGAACTGCAGCTCTCACTACCTCTTTCATTCATTGGGTTAAGTCGTCTTTGGTGTTCAATGGATGATTTATAAGAATCTTCCATTAAAATTTTGTGCATTACAATGGAAGGACTTATACATTTTAAATCAGAAATATACCATCCCAAAGCTGACTTATGTTCACGAAGAACTGGCAACAATTTTTCCAATTCAGAATGAGACAAAGAAACAGAAAACAATGACCAGGTAAGTTTTATTCTCTCCCAAAAATGCATATTGAATATGTTCCGGAAGTTCCTTTAATTCTAAAGTTCCTTTCGTGAGCATTTTCAATATTTTCATTTTCCAATTCTTCTATTGGATTATCTTTTTCAACTTGTTTTGCATCAAGAGAAAGAACATACCCAAGTAAATCAATGTCATTAATTAATTCATCATCACAATTCATTATTGATTGAGTCAAACAATGTTCCAACGAATCTCTTGAATTTTGTTCAATAATATCCATTTGAGCATTTTGTTCTATAAAATCAATAAAATGACATGATTGAGGCTTTTCTTGAAATTTCATTGCTTTGTATATATTAAACAAAACCTCATCATCGTTTACCCGCAATGTTAACTCACCTCGTTGCACATCAATTAAAGCTCGTCCAGTTGCTAGAAAAGGTCTCCCAAGAATTAAAGGAATTTCTTGGTCTTCTTCCATGTTTAATACCACAAAATCTGCAGGAAATATGAATTTATCTACCTTTATCAAAACATCTTCAATCACTCCTCTTGGGTAAGTGAGTGGTCTGTCAGCTAATTGCAAAGTAATGGTAGATGGTTTCACCTCTCCAAGGCCAAGTTTCCTGAAAACAGACAAAGGCATAAGATTAATGCTAGCACCCAAATCACAAAGAACTTTATTAAAGAAAGAATCACCAATAATGCAAGGGATAGTGAAACTCCCCGGATCTTTTAACTTTTGTGGTAATTTTCTTTGTAAAATGGCTTTCGCACTCTTCTGTGAGTTTGACTATTTCATATGCCTCCAATTTTCTTTTTCTGGACATCACATCCTTCATGAATTTTGCATAATTTGGCATTTGTTCAAGTGCATCGGCAAAAGGGATGTTGATGTGAATTTTCTTGAAAATCTCCAGAAATTTGGAAAATTGAGAATCCAACTTTTTCTTCTGAAATCTCTGTGGAAAATAAAGAGAATTTGGTAATTTAATATCATAATTGAAAATTGGTGTTACCTTAGGTTTCTCAATTTCTGATTCTTTGTCAATGTTTTCTTCCTTGTGGAAAATTTCAGAAGTTGCTTTTGTCTCACTGGTGGCATGATTTGGCATTTCCGGTTCGTCATATTCTGTCTCACTTCTCAATTTTATGGCTTTGCAATGCTCACGTGGATTTACCCCAGTGTTACTTGGAAAATTTTCTTTCTTTTGTTGCGAGCTAATAGTCATAGCTAATTGCCCCATTTGTGTTTCCAGGGATTTGAGATGAGTTTCAATTGTTATTACTTTTAATCCAAACTATCCATATGAGCATCGCTTCGGTTCAACCTGGATCGGGTTTTCCCAATAAATGTGCCAAGTAATTCTTCCAAGGAAGGCTTTTTCTCCCCAACTTGTGTGCTTGTACTTGCTTGATTTTGGAATTGGGGGTGGTTGCAACACATTTCTGGTATTGCTATAAGAAAAATTTTCGTGATTTCTAAGACCAGGATGATAATGAGTTGGCAATTGATTACCTCGATTGTTAAAATTTCTGTTGTTTAGGTAATTTACTTGCTCATTTGCATCTTGTGTTATCCCTTCGAGACTGGCCACCGGTGCTTTGTCTGTCGGTTGTGTTTTGCATGCTGAATTTATTACAGGAGCAGATAGCGCCGACATGGTATCTAGCTCGAACACACCTACAGGTTTTCTTTGTATAGATCCTTCGGAAGGCCATTGATAGCTATTTGTAGCCATCTCTTCAAGCAAAGCGAGAGCTTCAGTGGGAGTTTTGCTCATTAATGAACCTCCTGCAGCAGCATCAATGATTGTACGAGTTTGCCCATTCATCCCGTTGTAAAAATATTGAACTGTTTCCAATTAACATACCCATGTTGTGGGCATCTTGAGTAGATCTTTGAATTGTTCCCATACTTCGTACAAAGGTTCAAAGTCTATCTGTTGAAATTGAGCTATTTCACTTTTTAATTGGAGTGTCTTACTTGGTGGAAAAAAAATTGCCATAAATTTTTGGGTAAGATCATTCCAATTTACAATGCTTTCTCGGGCAAAAGATTGTAGCCATTGTCTTGCCTTGTCCCGGAGTGAAAATGGAAATAGCCTCAATCGGATTGCTTCATTTGAGACACCATTCATTTTTATGGTGTCACAAATTTCCAAGAATGTGGCCAAGTGAGCATTTGGGTCATCTACTGCACTCCCCCCAAACTGATTTTGTTGAACCATACTTATGAGAGCTAGTTTCAACTCAAAATTATTCGCATTAATAGGTTGTCGTTGAATACCCGAATAATTTTGATTTGTGTTATGTTGGAAGTAGTCTCGAATAGCTCGTTCTTGTCCATTTTGTATCGGTGGAACATTGTTGTTATCTTCATCATTGTGTCCATCCATTGCGAGTGCCTCAATTCGTTGGTGTGCTCGGAGCTCTCTGAATGTCCTCTCGATTTCTGGATCAAAATGGATTAAATTAGTGCTTTGAGATCGTCGCATCGAATGAACTATAATAAAAATAACCAAAAATTGAAAAAAAATCTAAATTAAAATTAAGACTATGTAGTAACAATATTAGCGCAAATGAAATTAATCAATTCCCCGGCAACGGCGGCAAAAACTTGTTTGAGAAAATATTACCGCAAGTGTACGGTGTCAAGTTTTAATATAGTGATAAAAATCGGGTTGTCGTATTCACAGGGAATGATAATTAAATAAGCACTAAGTACTGTAATTAAAATAGCTTAATTTTATCTAGAAAATCGAATAATGAGTTTGGGTGTTTTCTTAAAATAAGTAGATAGCAAAAACACAATTTAACACAAAGTTTGATCGAAAAATGCAATAATAAATAAATTCTAGAGGAATGATTCACTTAATTTTATCTTATATTTATCAATTATTCAGTAGTAATTTATAAATCATGAATTCCAGAAAATAATTAATTCTATCTTTCGATTAGTAATTAATTATAAAGATCTAAATTTGGATTTCAATATCTCTATAAAAATCATAAAAATAGATTTTATAAAGATCAGTTAATTCATAAACAAGATTACAGAGAATTTATAAATTTCTTAATTATATGAAATTCTATATTATACTATTTTTAGGCCAGTTATACAATTTATTCTCTCGAATTATAATTGTATAAACCAAATAATCCAAATTATTGATCAAGTAATTTAGAAGTAATTAAAACCAACAGTATAAATAAATTAACTACTGAAACATGATAAATAAAAGCATCAAAATATAAGATTCGATTAAGTTACATCATCATCTAAAAATGGAAATTTAGCTCATGATGATATCCATAAAATTAAACAACAAATAATTAAACATGTTCTACAATTTACAAGCAAAAATTAAAAGAGAGGGTAAAAAGAAACTTGTTTGTATCCCGTTGGAAGATTTCTCAAGCTTCCAGAGGTAAACTCCTGCTCCGTGCTACCCTTCCTATCAATTGTTGCTTGAGCAAATATGCAGAACCACACAAATGGTAGAACACTAAAAACTATAAACTGAAGGAAAGAAATTGATAACTTGATTTCTGGGGTGAGAGGTATGTTCCAATCGTCTGAACTGGAGGCTATTTATAGCAGAAGATTTCGTTCATCTGATAAGTATTTGTCAAAAAGATGGGTCTTCATACTGTTCACTATCAAATGTCTTCCACTGATTTTCCTTTTGACGTGTTGGTCGGTGACGTTTTCTTCTTTCGGCTTCTTGATCATTTAATTAATCCGTTCGTGGTTTTCGGTAGTGTAAAGTCGAATTATTGTTGAATGGCGGTCAAAGCAGATGAAATCACTAAGCTGCATTTAATGATGGAACCGGATACAAACGAATTGTACCGTAGTAGAAATACATAATATATATATATATATATATATATATATATATATATATAAGTATACCTAGGTTACACACTTGTGTACAGCGGTATGTTTTTATTTATTTATTTTTTTTTTTTTTTTATTTTTTTTTCTTTTCTTTTCTTTTTTTTTTTTCTTTTTTTTTTTTTTTTTTTTTTTTTTCATTTCATTTCTTTTTTTCCTTTTTTTCATTTCACCTCCGTGATTTTTTTTTACCGTCCTCCACCCGTTTCTTGATTTCTTGGTACCTTGATACCTATTACAACTCGATGTACAATTTCAACAATAATCTGGACTTAATCTACTCAAAAATAGCACATTTTCTAAGTCTTAGAATACCTATTTTGTTGGTAAAATTCCAACTTAACAATTTGTAAGTTATTCTAGTTTTCTAAAATATTCTTAAATAGAAAACTAATAGGATCTTGAAATTAATGATTCTCACTATGTCAAAATAAGCATACATTTCTCCGTGGTGAAAGTTTATTGATGGTGTGCTTGAGTTTTCTTCTGGACAACAAAACCAGATTTCCCTTCCTTTGCCTTCTTTCTATTCTCTCTTCATAAGTGATGGTTAGGGGATAAGAGAATACATACTTATGCTAGGAAGAGGACCTAGTTTACGTTAGTGGGAGTTATCCCCATTAAAGCCATTACTCCCATCAAGTAACAATTTTATTTTCAGAAACTGCTCCATTTAACCCATTTACAATTTAGCCCTTACATATTTAATTATTTATTTATTAGTCCCTAGTAAGTCACATGAGACATTAAAGAGACTTTAAAGTCTTACACAATTTTCATACATTTTGGGATAATTAAAAGAAAATAATGAAATTTTGGCTAATTGCAAAAAGAACCAGAAGTTTTTGAAAATTACAAAAATTCCTTTGACGTTTGATTCCGTCTTACATTTTATCCATTCATAAGAAAAAAAAACATTTCAGAAACCATCTGACGTTTATAGAAATATTACAGTTACCCCCTTAAACTTAAGACAAAACCAGATCTCTAGGGTTTTCTTTTGTATTTTTCAAAAACCTTTGGGTTTATTTGTAATTTGCCCAAATCTCAGGTTTTTTTCCTTTTTAATTACCCCTTACATTTATGTCAATCTGAATTGGTTTTACAAGACCTTCCTGCATTGTTGAACTCTCTTTTGATCAACTTCAAGATATCATAAACCTGCATCCATAACGATCTCCCTCAATTAATAAATAGCCAACATGATCAATAACATTAACATGGTAAGTGTAATTATACATGTTTATGATCGGTATTCGGTTCGATGTGAACCAACATGGCAAGTATATGTATGCCTGCACAATAATTTCATAGCGCCTACTATGGCCCCCTCTTGTCTCCGCCATTGATTCGCTCGTTTCAGACAAATCGAGTTTGAACTGAACTTTCCTGACAACAAACAACATATAAGAGAAAAATAATTTATTACCTTAAAGTAGCCAGAAAAAAGTGTTGCATTTTGATTTAGTTCAACATATATCCTCTCAAGCAGGCAGAGAAGGGATTCCACTTGATCACCAAGTAAATCAACCTGCACATAACAGTGAACAAAATCACACTTAAGAATATCAAGACAATTTTCACAGTGATATGAAGCTTGAAATCACACATAAAATCATGATAAAAACAAGCACAATCATCTTGATGTTTAATTTTATAGTGCCCACAAAGTAAAGATGGTTTGTCATATTGAATTTCAGATACCTCAGTTTCAGCTAATTTCAAGTTGTGGCATCTTGAAAGGAAAGCCTTCTTGTAGAGCAACTTTCTTGTTCTGATCAAAGCCACAGGTTCGGTTAGTGCATCAACTTGATGTTTCAATACTTCCAGCCTGAACATAAATAAGAAAGAGTCAAATCGATGACTTGATATTTACCAGTGTTGTATCTAGGAGCCCCTAGGCCGATGCGATTTTGCCCAAATTGCTAAAACAATCGATTTGGCCGAAAATCGGGGGCCAAAATTAAAAAATAAATAAAAATTTGTTGTTTTCCTAGGCGCCCTACCTTGATATTTACATATACTATGTAACAAATCTTGAAAAAGTATGTTGGCAAGGGAGAAATATTATAGTTTATGTGGTTTGGATAAAAAGGGCTCATCAAACAATGTCACAGAATTTTATGTTGTTGAATTTATGCACCCAACTGGAGGATATTAACGGCTTTAGGTTTAGGGTAAATTACAGAAACTACCCTTCAGGTTTAGCCTAATTACCAAAAAAATCATTTCTTTAAAAACTACAAACACCCCTTGATATTTGTATCCACTTTAAAAAATGCACGCTCACTAGGGGTATTTGTTAAGCAAATACAAACCTCAAACGGTTATTTGTAATTTTTGAAAGATAACTGAGTTTTTTTTGTAATTAGATTGATTCTCAGGGGTAATTTTTGTAATTAACCCTTAGGTTTATCAGCAGGATGAACCAATCTTATCTGAGGCTAAAATACAAATTGAATAAAATGAGTACCTGAGGCACTTGCTCTCCAGGTTCTCATGTAACACCTGCTCGACATTGCCTAGAGCCTGCTGAAATTGCATGATGATTGCCAAAACATAATCAGATGGAACCACCTGCCTCATCTGATCATCTTTTAAAGAATAAGTTTTTTCATGTTCAGTGCTCAGTACATTGTTTAGCTGCATTTGACAACAATTTTCTCCCAACTCATCATCGGATACTTCAAGACTTTGTTCCAACTCCACTAATAACTCCTTGCTCGTATAAAGCTGCTGCAGGGCCCTTTCTAGTTTCTCACTCACCGAACTAAATGTGCTTTCGTCGTCCGTTATCAACCATTCGATTGCATTTCGCTCGTCAATCTCTTCACAGTTCAAGATTACTAAGCTATTGTTCACATTGTGTTCTTTTATTTCGGAACTCGCTCTAAGCATCAGATCTTCCTCTGCTTCCAAACATCTTAACAAAGAATCGAGCTTTTGAATTAAGCTTTCATCTCCTTCGGTTTCCAATTTCCTAGAGCGAGGCGTACCTTCTTGAGAATTATCGGCATTCAATCTCCTAGAACGAGGCGTACGTTCTTGAAAATCGTGTTGTTTTAGTGATTCTGATTCCATTAAATGGACGTGTGAATCTTTCACCCCCTCAATAACGACAAACTGATAAATATCTTCCCTTATGAGATTCTCAAAGGCACAAGCATCTTTTTCGAAATTCCATGCTTCAGCCATTTCTCTGAAAAAAACCATGTAAATATCCTCCTTTAATAGGCTTCCTATGGACTCTCTTAGTGTTAGATTATCAGATGCAATTTGTTTTCTCTTCTCCTTCACAAAGCACTCTTCAATAAAGTTCTTCCACTGCTTAACTGTTTCCCGAAAAAAGACCACGTATAAATCCTCCCTTATTGTGCTTTCCAACGAAAATTCCTCATAACAAAACTCAGTACTAAAATCTTTCATGATACCTCGTAAAAGAACCTGGTAAGTGTCTTCTATCATAGAAATCTGAAAAAACAAGCTATCCCTTTGTTCTTGTAATTTTTCAATCTCTACTTCTAAGCTCTCGATTTTACTACAACTACTGCTAATTCTTATGTCAGATCTTGGAATTCTACTCTTCCGTTGAACGAGGTTTCTGTTGCTAAGACATGTTTGGCCTGCAAGATTATGGTTCCTTTTCGTGAAATTGTCCAACCTCGTGATGGCCTCTTGTATTCTTTTTTCTAGTCTGTTATTCCCCTTGTCTCTCCTGATCCAAGAAGACATCGATCCTTCTCTTTTCAGCAAATTCCAATCTTCAAGCTGTTTACGTATAATGGATTCGTGATTCTTTATCATTTTCGCCACATGGTTGCTTTTTTCGACTTCAGTATCATCCTCAATTGGATTTTTTGTGTAGCTAAATTCTGGTAAAGGTTCACTACTCCATCGCCGTTCTGTGGTAAAACGATTCGAACTGCCTGGCGTAATGGACCCTTTCTCATGTACATCATTTATAGTGAAGTAATCTTTCAATTCATAACACAATGTTCTCATCTCATCAATGAACTCAAACCAACTATCTACTTTCTTCTTCAATTCTACATCAAAACTTTGTTTGAGATCGTTTATGAACCCTTTCACCAAAATCGACTCTATATCTTTCTCGATAGTACACATCCATTGTTTCTCCAAGGGGAGAGCCTCAGCACTCAGCATCCTCCCAAACGCAAGATCCAGTGTTTCTTTCAAAATGTCCATATCTGAACTCATTCGCCTAATCAGCACATTTTGATTATTAGGTCTCGATAATTCACTCTGTGGCTTCACGTCAGAAAACCTGTCGGTTACTAACGAGTCGTAGATCCTTGAAAATCGGACTTCCATTTCTCTCCATATCTAAGAACTCAAAACTGAGATTGGGACTCGAAACACGAGTTTTTCTCATCCTCCTTTCGATGTTCAAGATTTTTTTCTCGTCCTCCAGTTTCTGTTTTATGTTCGACACCTGCTGATCCACTGAACTCTTCAATTTAGAGATATCCCTTTCTGTAGCTCCATCTTGAATTGCCTCGTGTTTCGCTCGTCCGGGTTCTAGCTTCTCATGCAGATAAAATATTTCTCTATCTTTCAATTCCAGAGATTGTTGCAGCTTTAACTCGTTTTCTAATCTCTCTGTAAATTCTCTGTCTTTCTCGACTATAAGCCGCTTCATGTCTTGGATTCGACCCTGGAGCCAGTCTCTGATTTCCATTAAATCTGAGAGGATTTTATTACAGTTGTCTTCAAGAATGTCAGTTGTCTCCTCTTGAACAATATTCAGACCACCTTCGACTAAGATAGCCGCAAGTTCATAAAATGTGGATCTGTCATGTAAGAACTGTATAGGTCCATCCTTGGACTGCAAATTCTCATGAGCTTCGTCCATTGCAGATCTCAAGATTCTCATCACGATAGAATCTGACTTTGTTCTACATTCAATTTGACCAAATAAATCTTCCATGATAGCAAGATTATAATTTTTATCACTGTCATCTGATTTTTTCATGAGCTCTATCCATCACAGATCTAAAACATTTTATCACTGTCATCTGAATTTGATCTATTTCATGTGTGTTGTGTGCGTGTGCGTGTATGTGTGTGTGCCAGAGAGAGAGAGAGAGAGAGAGAGAGAGAGAGAGAGAGCAACACGGTGCATACAAAGTATAATTCAAACTACTTGGAGAAGTACATCAAATTTCGAAGATGGTCAAAGAAAGTTCTCACAATTCAAATTTGGATTAAGAAACTGTTTCAATTTGAGGGTGCATAAGGATATATTTTTCCAACAAGAAAAATAAATATATATTTAGAATACAGAAAATATATTAAAGCAAGAAGCCAAGGACTTCTCGCCCTCAAATGTTGGAGGATAAGTAGACCAATTCTAAGTTAAAAAGATCCAAAGATTCAGGTAAATTGGTTACAGCTACACATTTATTTTAGTCCCCGGCTTGTTGAAACGAGACATAGGCCAACAACAGATTCAAAACACACCTAACAAATAAAAACCATCTCACAAAAATTCTTCCACAGATTTGATGGTTGTTAGATGCAGCAAATAGAAAAGATAATCAGCTCAATTTAGGGGTGGTATTAGAGTGCAAAATTTATAAATAAATGTAGTCTGTACATATGAATTTTACATATCACGTCTAACTGAAAAGATGAAAAAAAAAAAAAAAACAATAACCAGGCATTGAGCATGAATGAGAATAAATCATGAAAATCGTAAATATTTATCCAATTTTAGTTTCCACATTGGTCATATCCAACATCATCAATCAACACCTACTCAATTATTTCAAATCATAATTTTAGAACTATTACTTCAATACGCTGTCGCAGAGACTGCACGCTCAGCCATAGTCACGAGCCAGTTGACAACTTCCCCAAATACAAGTTCCACATTTTGACAGATCAATGTGACAAAGTAAGAAAAAAAAAAAAATCAGCAATGCAAGAAAGATGAAAACTTAAGGGGATTCAATACAATGAGTTCAACTGACTCTTTGACCTTAACATATAGGGAAAAAAAAAGGCTATATACCACTGTATAATATATAGTTTGAAAGAATTATAGAGTAAATACATTTCCAGAAAACATCTAAAACATCACTACTAAAACAAGTTACAAGAGGTTATTATTAGTAAGGTGAGGTCAAATCCATGATATTACATTTTTGCCTCAAATAAAACCAGCCAAATAACAACTTGAGTAAGTAAACAAACTCCCCAAACCAAAAGCATCACAAAAATAGGATGAACACAAATTCCAACGGAAATCACCCAAACGACCTCTAACACACTATACTGTCAAAATAACTCTTGAAAAATAGCATGCAAAATAGCAAATTCTACCTTCAAATAAACATTAAGCAAGGAGCCGCGCGTAGGTACCACGCACCAATTAGTGGGCACCAATAAGGCTACAATGGAAAGGAAATGCTCCAACGGCCATGGCGGCTTAAACTTATCAACTAATCCCACACGTTGTGCCCCGTTTAGAACCGCGCCATCAAACCTCCTTTCCGGTACGATTATTTTCACGGCGGAGCGTAATCAGCAAAGCGATATTACATCCGAGCGACTCCGCATACAGAAACACCGGAAAATCCGACGCGTAATTCGCGCCCTCTGTCCAATCGATAAACAAAATGCACTCATCCTCTACGAGATTCATCTGCTATGAGCTATCATTGTCATAGCCTGTTGAATGAATTTTATGACCGTTTTATTGTTTCAGGACAATTTGCACTTGGCACCCTCGGAATAGGCCCATTTTGCCACATTACACACTTAGATTCCAATAATAGCAATTTACACCACAAAAACACCAAGCATTGCCAGTATGCACCCTCGGTTTTTTTTTCTTCTTTTCTTTTAGATTTAATTTATTTAACTTGCATGAGAGGAAATTAAATTTAATATTTTTCTTATCCAATAAGAGATATGTAAAAGATAAAACGATATGGAATTAATTAACATTTTGATGTACACAAACAAGAAGACGTTAACAACTAGTTTTAAATTTATCTTATAATGAAATTTCTAAATAGTTTTCAACGTCTTCAATAAATGTCCACATTTTTTTTCAATATAAACTTTGGTGGGAATTTTTAAGTACCCATTAGGGATAGTGAGTATTTTTTTCTAACCATAGACATAAAAAAATTATTTTCTACCCAATTTGATAAAAATGTCCCTCCTTTAATTTGAAGATTTTGAATTTTGAAACTGATGCAATTAATGTTTTCCTTGAAAATCGTGTACACTTTCCCCCAAATACACACACCTATGTATAAAATCGTATACCCAAATCGTGCCCTATAGTGCCCATATCGTGCCAACCCCCATGTACATATACATAAAAAGGCACGATAGTTTTAACTGAGGCACGATATATCGTGCCTAATTTTAACTTATTGTGTGCCTAATTTTAACTGAGGCACGATATATCGTGCCAAATTTTAATTGAGGCACGATATATCGTGCCTAATTTTAACTTATATCGTGTCTAATTTTAACTGAAGGAACATTAACTTGTTCTTCGATTTTTTGGTGCGATTTTGGTTACGAAAGACCACAAAAAGAACTTCTTGATATTTTGTAAAGAAGAAGAAGAAGAGAGGAAAAAAATGAAGAGCAAATGGGGAAGAATCGTATGTATATATGTATTTAATAAGAGAGAGAAATACAACTTACCTACTTTAAAGGCTTGCATTTAAAACCTCAATGATATTATGGTAAAAGGACCCCAAAAGTGGGTAGAAAACATAGTTTTTTTATCCTACATGTCAAAAAAATCTTTCTCATATCCCAAGTGGGTAATTCTCACCATTTGCTCATAAACTTTTGTATTTCTATGCCATTCTTGCTACTTTTGTCCTTTTCTTTTTTCTTGTATTTGCTAGCATGAAATACAAATTTCTATATTTAATTTTTATAACGTCCACTACAAAAAACCTTACAATTTGCCGATAGAATTATCGATATAAATATTTTTGTCACAAAATTTTACATTAACCTATACAATATTGGCCAAAACAAATTCATTTTCCCCCAAAAATATATCGATTAATTATCAACAAATCACTAACAATCTTAGATTTTGTCGGTAAATGTTTAACTACAACTATTTTACCTACAGTGTTGGTTTTCCGAAATTATGTTGCATCATTAGTTCCGACAAAAGAAATTTATACTTACCTAAAGAAAAAGGTAAACTGTGTTTTTTTTTTTTGTAGTGGTCAAAACTTTTGACTACCCAAATAAATGTAATACTTAAGTAAATACAGTTTCTTACTTTCTAAGTGAGATCTCATATATAAAACTTGCGCCTCACAATTTGCTTGCCATTTTACGCGACATATTTCTTAATTGATGAAAAGCAAAATTGTTGTAGATTAACTCTTAAAATAGTTTCTACAAGAATTAAGTAGGTGTATATAATACTTTTTTTTCTTTTTCTTCTATAATTGATTTTAAGACCAGCATTCCTTTTTTTTCTTTTTTCTTTTTTTGGTCTTTTAGATTAATTATTTATTTATTTGGCTTATCGCCCCATCAAACTAGCCAAAAAAATAAAGTATTTTATTTCTGTCCATTTATTCCTACTAGAAAAATGAGAGATTTTAGGCATGCCATTTGTTGACCTCTCACTTTAATGGTTCCCAACATCTGAACCAACAAAATTTCTAAATTTAGAACAATGAAAGATTAAATTAGCAATACCAAGTAACTTTTCCTGATCATCCACAACAAGAAAACTCCCTTAAAATAAAATTGTAAGAAGTGTGCAATAAGAAAGAAAACAAATTAAGACATATATAAAGAAAATAAATCTTTTTTTGTGAATGAGTGAAAAATGTGGCTTCCAAGTGCAAAGGGGGGTAATATGGGAAGAAGGGGTGGGAGGAATGGCCTTGTTGCAGTAGCCATTGATAAGGATAAAGGAAGCCAAAATGCACTCAAATGGGCTAGTGACAATCTCCTCACTAGAGGCCAAACCGTCGTTCTCATTCACGTCGTCCAAAGATCGTCTGTTGCTTCGTGTATGTACCAACTACTTCGCATTCGTCATTATATTTGTTACGTAAAGTTTGATTGTATGTGGCCCCATTTTTGTGTGTTTGTCGGGTCCTTAAAGTCATGGATAGAACTGTCAAAACTAGCTCGATTTGATGGGCCGGCACGATGAAAAGTGCGGACTTAGCTACAATTTTTAGAGGTCCGACATAAAGCAGGCCTATTTGGTACAAACCACTAGATCGGTCCGGTCAGCTCGACCATTTTAGTTGTATTTTTATGGCTTGGGCCGATTCGGCTCCAAAAATGGCGACACAATCACTGTTTGGCTTGACCTGATTTTTTCTTTTGACCCGATGGGCTAGCATCAGCCCATCCCATTTGACAACTCTAGTCATGGATACAATCATTTTTTATGTAACTAAGGGGAATAGTGTATGTAGCAACTACTCCCATCCGTCCTTATTTTATTACGTAAAGTTTGATTATATGTGTTTGTCGGGTCCTTAAAGTTATGGATAGAGATGTTAAAATTAGCCTGGCCTGGTAAAAGGTCGGACTGAGCTGTGATTTTAGAGGCTCGAAATAAAACTAGCATATTTGGTTCGAAATACCGAGCAGGTTCGGTCAACCTGGCCATTTTAGTTGTTTTTTCATGGGTTGGCCAGATCGGGCACCAAAAATAGCGACCCGGTTACTATTTAGCCCGACCTGTTTTTTTTCCATTGGCCTAATGGGCCAGCATCGAGCTGGCTCGCCCGACCCATTTGACAGCTCTAGTAGTGGATACAATCATTTTTATGTAACTAAGGGGAATAATGTTGTACTATGTTTGATGGGAGATGGATCCTCTCCATTTAGGAGGCGTAAATTTCTTGTACATTTCTTGTATATATATATATGTGTCTCAGAAATAGGTGTAAGATAAAAAAAATCATATAAAATATACTTAAAATAATTTTTCCAAATTTTACAAAAATTTTTTTTACACCTCCATTTTTGAGAGGATCTATTTCCATGTTTGATGCAAGTCGGATCCTCTATTTCCAAGGCGTTTCATCACAAACTTCAAATCACCATTATGTGCCAACTGTATAGAATGACATCATCATTACACACTTTGCGTGTATTGATGTTATTAAAATAGAAGATGAAACATCATATGGAATAGAGAATCATAATTATTGTGTTTGATGATGTCTCCATTAGAGTTTTGTCCTAAAATGTGTTTTACATTAACTATGTCGATGCAGATAACAACAACTACGCGGTTCATGATATCAATGGAGCTAAATCCGCACACAAAAAAGTACTCGAAAAGCAGACCAAAGAGCTACTCCTCACCTTCCATTGTTTCTGTACTCGCAAAGATGTAAGCTGAGACGATTTGTCGTTCAATTCTTCATTCAGATGTCGATGGAGTACTATTTTTGATATCGTTTATCGTTGTGTTCTTTCCCTGTTTCACAATGCAATTCTTTTATCAACAGATACATTGTTTTGATGTGGTGCTTGAGGATGCAGACATAGCAAAAGCAATAACGGAATATGTTGCTCATGCTGCAATCGAAAACTTGGTTCTTGGCGCGTCTCGTCATGGATTTATCAAGTGAAGCTCCTTTTTCTTTTTCTACTTAGCCCTTCTCAATTGCAAAACTCAATTATCTTTTAAAATTATAAATATCCCCTGGCATTTGTTTCTATTTTATAAATTACACCCTCATGAGAGGGTATTTGTTAGGTATGACAAACATGAGGGGATATGGATATGTGTAACTGGTTAAGAGAGTGTTTATAATTTTAAAAGATAACTGGAATTTATGTAATTAGGCAAAGTGTCAGGGGTAGTTTTTATAAATATCCCTTATTTGTTAATTGTCATGCATATTCTAAACTTATTGAATACTTCTGCTCAGTTGCAAAGTTCAATACACTACATATTATACTTGTTATATGTCTAAAAAACTTGACAAATAATACAATTATGTTTACATGCTAGCATTACAGTTTGTTTCACTCAAAAATGGAAACTGATGTCTTTTGTAACACATTTTTCGACTAGTTAGTAAAAAAACTGCTCTTGTGTGGCAGAAGATTGAAGACGGTAGATGTGCCAACCAGCGTTTCAAAAACGGCACCGGATTTCTGCACTGTTTACGTTATATCGAAAACAAAGATCTCTTCTGTGAAGAATGCCTCTCGTCTTGCACCATTCGTTTCGCCTCTCATAAGTCATATACAGCAAATGGAGGAGCAGGCTAGTAACGGTAATGCTTCGCCTGCTGAAGCATTTTCCAGGCGCGCGCCAAGTACTAGAGGTTCGTTTTTGTTTAAGGCGCGACGCATATGATGTTTTCGTTTTATCTTTGGTTAATTACAAAAAATACCCTTGAGGTTTAGTCCGATTATAAAAAATAAATCAGATATCATTCAAACTCACAAATATACCGGCCCATGATATTCGTTTTTGTTTCACAAATTTCACCTTGTTAAGAAAATACAAATGGTTTTAATACCGTAAGGGGTATTTGTAATTTTGAAAGATAATGATTTATTTGTAGTCAGGTCAAATAAGGGTTGTTTTATTAATTATCCCTTTGAGGTTTGGGGTAATTACAAAAAAAAGAAAAAAAAAACAATTAAGTTTCAGAAATACAAAAAGTACCCTGAGGTTTGACTTTTGAGGGACTGCGGTAAAACTAAAGGAATTTGTGTAAGTCCATAATGCACCTGACAAAATATATAAAAGGAAATTGAAGAAAAAAGAAGTGGACAAACAAAATTACCCCTATGGCGCATATTCATCCCTAATCCCATAGTTTTTGATATTTTGTTTAGCTTATGAAAAATCAGAGTGGATGAAATTATAACCAGATGGGGTATTTGTAAGTTATAATAATCAGTGGGGGGGGGGTTGTAATCATTTATGAACAGAAAAAGTGTTTTTTTTCTCCTCATAATCTGGTGAACAGTACTGCTGGAACTACATGTTAATTTTTTGATAATGTCAGCAAATTCCATCAGGCAACTAATAATTGGGGTAAAATTTTAGGTGGAAACAAACTTCAGGGTTATATTTTTCTAATTTTGAAACTTAGCTAAAAAAAATTCTGTAGTTACTCCAAACCTCAGGGTACTTTTTATAATTAACTCTTTTTTCTTTTCACAATTATGCACACGGTATTTGTGTCAAGCAGGTGGAGAAAGAACACCACGCAAGTCTGCAGTAGATGACACTGATTTAGTCAAGTAAGTTAATCTCTTACAAAGGGCTGATAAAAAAGGGGTAATTACAAAAACACCCCTAAGGTTTGAGCTAATTACAAAAAAACCAGAAGTTTTTGAAAATTGAATAAAAAACTCGCTTACATTTCTCCCTCCATAAGAAAAACATTTCAACCACCCCCCTCCAAAAAAAAAAAATTTCTAGAAATATTACAATTACCCCTTTAGATGTAAGAAATAATCAAACCTGAGGGGGCTCTTTGTAATTTAGAAACATCTCTGGGTTTTTTTGTAATTATCCCAAAAAATAAATGAAAGCCTTGTAACATTTTTGTAATAATATCCAGGTCACCATTTTCAAGAGGAAGAGGATATAATGGAAAGCTGTTTAATGAACTCTCAGAATCTGATACTGATATATCATTTGTTAGCTCATCAGGCCGGCCAAGCACGGATCGCGTTTCTGGTGTACTCTTTGACAGCATTGATTCATGTCGAACCTCACGAGTGTCGACCAGCTCCGAGAGTAGCTTTGGATCGATGAGGTCGGGGACTAAGGGGAGTGAAATGAGTTCTTTCACTGATTTTTCGTCATCGTCGGTTGAAAGTGTAAGGAAATTTATCCGCGATGAGAAATAGAAAGATGTGTTTATATACGGATGTGATCTTCTATTTCAGAATGACGGGATGATTACCACAATGTGTTTTTAACGGTTGTCGCTTGTGTTATAAAACCCAATAATTTATGCTTGAAAATTAATATAATAAATTAATGTATTATATTATTTTATACAATATAATAAAAAAAAATTAATTTTCTTTAAACCGTTGGACCGGCGGTTAGATTGATCCGACTGGTTAAACCGTGAATATTTGATCACCGTTCTGATTTTTGAAACACTGATTTGCTCCACAAATGTGATTTGGAAATTGCAGGAAGATGCTGCAGCTGAAATGAGAAGGCTAAAGCTTGAGTTACAGAGGACTATGGAAATGTACAGCACAGCATGTAAGGCTGCTCTAACAGCAGAACAAAAGGTAAAAACCAGACCGCATCTTGTATGAAGATTTGCATCATTAATTCATAATTTATTTTACATATATGTTGTAATGCAAATGTTTTTCCGACCTCAAATTATGTTTCCCGCTTCGAAATGGGGATCGACCTGTTTACGACCGGCAATTTATTTCAGAACGTTAAAAGAACATGACTTGTTTACGAAGAGTTTTGTCCTCGAAGAGTTCTGTTAAATATATATAGGATTCTGGTCGAAAGTTTGTCGACACGATAAAATTCAATTTTTGGCTAGTTCCTTAGCATCATCAGATTTCATATTTCAGTTTAATCAAAAGTCACTTTCTTGAATCAAACAACTCCGTTGTAACAATACACCTAAAAGACAAAAAACAATTAAGGTTTGATTTTTGAAATTAGGGGTAAAAAACTAAAGGGTGTTTGAAATGCTTTTTGCTTATGAATTGGCTAAATTGTAACACACAATCAGACCTCACGGTTCTTTTTTTTTTTTTTTTTGTAATTTTCAAAAACCTGTAGGTATTTTTATAATTAATCCAAACCTCAGGGTAGTTTTTGTAATATATTATTTCGAATTTCTAACTTTTACGTTTAACACAGGCTATGGAGCTTCATCGATGGAGAATGGAAGAAGAACGACGACTAGAAGACGCCGGCTGGCTGAGGAGTCGGCTCGACTGACAGCAGAACAAGAGAAAGCTAGGTACAAAGCAGCCATGGAGAATGCTCAAGCAGCTCAGAGAGTTGCAGAAATCGAGTCACAAAAAAGAGTGAGTGCAGAAATGAGAGCCCTTCATGAGTCAGAAGAGAAGGACAAGGCGCTGAGCATATCGTCGTCGTTGAGATATCGAAGATACGCCATTGATGAAATCGAAGAGGCGACTGAGTATTTTGCCGAGTCCCGAAAAGTTGGAGAAGGTGGATATGGCCCTGTGTATAAGTGCTATCTTGATCATACGCCTGTTGCCGTTAAAGTCTTGCGCCCGGATGCTGCTCAGGGAAGATCACAGTTTCAGAAAGAGGTAAGAATCTTTAGAATTTTTCGAAAGATTTCGAGACAGATTCATCACTAGGGATGGATGCAAAACAAGACACGAACGTAACACATTTATAAGCGGGTTAGGGTCAGAATGGAGTTGGATAATAATAACACGAATAATAAGCAGGTCGAACTCTGATCAAGTTTGATATGACACTATTAGCCCGTTTGATATTTCACATATGGACTGTTACTTCTCTAAAGCATTTCATATCAAATTATTTAGGGATAATTACAATAGACCCCTGAGGTTTGGGCTAATTACAGGAAAACCCGGAGATATTTCAAAATTACAAAAAGCCCCCTCAGGTTTAATTATGCCTTAAATTTAAGGGGTTAACTGTAATATTTGTAGAAATATCATGGGTTTTTTGAAATGTTTGTTGTTTATGAAGGGAGAAAATGTAAGATGGAATCAAACCTCAAGTTTTTTTTTGTAATTTTAAAATATCTCTGGTTTTTTTTTGTAATTAGCCTAAACCTCAGGGATGTTTTTGTAATTATCCCAATTATTTATGTTATTTTTGGATTAGACAGTGATGTTATTGTGATGATATTTCACATATGGACTATTACTTCTCTAAAGCATTAGCAAGTTTGCTGTGAATATCGTGTCTCAACCCGACCGTGAACTGAACCCAACCTTAATTGCCACCCCTTATCCACACTGCCCAGAAATGATCCTTTTTTGGCTTTATAAACCATTTGTGCATATTCAACTGCAGGTTGAAGTGCTGAGTTGCATGAGACACCCCCATATGGTTCTCCTCCTCGGCGCGTGCCCAGAATACGGTTGTCTAGTTTACGAATACATGGCCAACGGCAGCCTAGAAGACCGTCTCTTCAGGCGAGGAAACACGCGTGCACTCTCATGGCAACTCCGGTTCAGAATCGCTGCAGAGATCGCCACAGGCCTACTTTTTCTCCACCAAACAAAACCGGAGCCTTTAGTCCACCGTGACCTAAAACCGGGAAACATATTGCTTGATCAAAACTACGTTAGCAAAATCAGCGACGTTGGGCTGGCAAGGCTCGTCCCTCCTTCCGTGGCCGACGACGTGACACAATACCGAATGACATCCACTGCCGGGACGTTCTGCTACATCGATCCCGAATATCAACAGACGGGAATGCTTGGAGTGAAATCGGACGTTTATTCGTTCGGGATCATTCTGTTACAACTGCTGACGGCTAAACCGGCAATGGGGTTGACTCACCACGTAGGGCGTGCGGTTGAGAATGGGACGTTGGCGGAGATATTGGATCCTACGCTGCCTGATTGGCCGGTTGAGGAGGCGATGGCACTTGCAAAACTGGCTATACAGTGTGCTGAGTTGAGAAGGAAAGATAGGCCGGATCTTGGGAAGATTGTTTTGCCAGAGCTTTGTAGGTTAAGAGATTTTGGTGAAGAGAATATGAGCCACTTTCTGGTGGGTGGCAGTGCAGCTGCTTCTCCTGCTCACAGCTCTGCTTCTGTAGATAATAAGGTAACTACAAGGGCTGTTTTTGTAATATTCAAAAACCTCTGGGCTTTTTTGTAATTAGTCCAAACCTCAGGGTGTTTTATGTAATTATCCCTTAAATTAAATGTCAGGCAATTTTAGTAAATAATAATGATTCAAGAAACTTTTGATGAGCTCAAATGACACTGAAAACTTTGCAAATTTTTATGCAGGAAGTGAAGAGTGAGCCTCAAGTACAACCAGAATACAGTGATCCAAAAGGCTGTGCAAGTTCAGCTTCTCTGCCAGAAAAACTATCAGGTATGAATGATGATCAAGAACAGCCTGCAAGAAACTAGCATTCTGTAAGGAAACATAAAAAGAGTCCCTAACTTAGTATACTTTCATCTTACAGAAACTACTGAATGAACTTAACAGCAAGACAGTACACGAAGTTCGTGGTAAACGATCGATGCACGGGTTTTGTATTGTTTTCTCTAATTAGTGATACTTTTGTAGCTGTACTAGAAAGGAATGAGCTCGGGCGAAAAACGCTCTGAAGCTTATGCTGTGCTATAGTTTTAGCACCAATGTGGAAGTGTGTAGATAGTGATTTTTGTTAGTCCTATGAGTAGAGTGTTTCTACTTGCCTTTATTTAGGCAACAAAATGTAAAAAATATTGGTATCATGTCTAAGGACAGAACTATGTTTTAATGTGTATGTGATAATGTGAAACTCCAGAGATCCACATATAGAGAGTTGTAAAATGTAATGAGTGTTGAAGTCTACCAATTGCTTGATTGGTGGCAACATAGCTTTTAAAAATTAAAGTGTACTTAGAATTGCCACTATTATGTGGATTCCTATATATATCCATAATTTCATAATTTGGATGCAGTCAAAGTTTGAGTTGATTAACCTTTTATCCATCATCACATAAAGTTTTTTTGGCTGTTCAAGTAACTTGAGTTTGATAGCTTCTTTTGAGCTTAATTTGGATATTTTGTTCTCTGTTAGATGAATTTTGAACTTGAAGATCAGTTCAAAATCAATCGAATAGTTAAAAATAATAAAGTAGGTATCCTGCTTAAAAACACAATTTGCAATTTGGCTATTAAATCCAAATATTCAGTCAACAAATTTGGCTTTCACTGATCATCTATTAAAACCAACCCACCTAATAGTAACAAAACCAGTATTCAGATTCTCAAGAGTGAAATTTACAACATACAATACACAATTTATTCAAAGTACCTCTTTCGGGAAACGAAAGAAATGGATCATCTTAAAAATCATCATGTTACAGAAGTAACTAAGGTAGCAATTCTATCATCAATCGAATGTTCGTCCCGATTGCACTATTGCAGCATAACACCCTTCATTTATCGATAATTAATAATGTTGGCAACAAAGAAAAGATGGTTAAAGGAGAATCCTCTGAATCCATGTTCACATCAGATGGCATCGATAAAGAAAATAGAAAAGAAAAAAACTAAGAGGTATCTCTAGCTTGTTTACTCTTTTCTGAAACTATCTTTTCCTTCAGAGCATCCCAAAAGGCAGGTAATGCAACATCATCAGGAACTTCCTTGAATGACGGCAAGTAATTCACATCCACAATCACATGGTCACCGGTGCCTTCCTGTACCTGCGTTTACCAAAATGAACTAAATAAAACATCAGGAAGCCAGAGATGTATCAAATGGTGCCAAAAGCAGTTCAGATACATAGAATTTGCTGACGTCATTTTTATAATTACATTCTCAACTTTTCTAAATATTTAGTTTTCTCTTACATTTTTCAATTACATCCCTCAATTTTTTTAAATATTACAAATGTAAGGTAGCAGTTAATTGAAGGGAAGTAATTGTAAAATATTTGATAACAACAAATCAATTAACGGTTGGGCAAAATGTAAGATGGAACCAAATCTCAATGGAGTTTCTGTAATTTTGAGACTTCTATGATTTTTTTTTTTTTTTGTAATTACCCCAAACCTCATGGTTTTCTTTTTCTTTTTTTAATAATTCTCCCTCATTTTTATATTCCTCTTTGGACAAAGTATATGGAAAAGCTGATGCTTTCACCCAATGACAAATTGTACCAAATTAAGTCGTTATAAAAAAGAATTCGGAAATTTACTCACAACAACATCAAAGCCGAATATTGTAAGGTCAAGCGTTCTTCTAAGCCAATGTGCAGCATCGTTAACAAGCTCAAGATCGATCTGATGGTTATCAGCATTGAGTTGTTCTTTAGCAACAGGTAGAGATTTTAGGCTGCAAAACAGGAGCTTTCATTATTTTTCTGAACACCATATAGGAAAATGAGTATCAATCATATAAAAGCGAAGCCGAGAATGGGAAACATGTATTGCCTGTCAAAGTGTAAAGGTTTCAGTCCTTTCTCCGCAAATACGTTCATTAAGGTATCTGCATTGGGAATAGAATTCTTGACTGCATAAAAAATCTTGTCGCCCAAGGCATAGAATTTGTAAAGCAAAGATGAATGATCAACATATTCCTGCAGATAAATTTAATTTCACAGTTAACTTCTCTCAATATAAACAACAAAAGCTAAACGAGTACAACTACAGAGTCTCTGACAACATTGTTAAGTCATATCCAAGCCCAGAAAATTCAGTGGTCATATTCCACCAACATTACCACGGAATGAATAATTTAGGAATTAATTAGCACCTTTATGAATTTTATTGTCGATGGATAAAACTTATTTCAAAGACATTTTCAACTTAAAATTGAAAATACTATGAAGAGGACATAAGAGTCAATTTATCTTCTCTTCACCAACCGAACATGACAGATGCCACCAATGTAATCATGTGGTGCCCCAAAATAACATCAGATCACAAGTAAAGAACCTGTAATTAAATAAACATAGCAACTTATGCAAAATCCCCTACCTGCACCACTGCTGGTAGAGGAACATTGAGATCCTTGTAATGATCCACCTTAAAAACAATTGCCTGCAACAAAATATATCAAAGAATTAATCAGAACACTGGCCTCAGAACTTCTTTATAGTTCTTCATGGAAGCAAGCTGTAGAACCAAAAATAATAAATTATTCTAGTAAATGGTGCAGCAAAATCAAAAGAATATAAGCAACTAAAAATTAATGAATCATGCCGTTATATTGCTCCTTTACCACTCTGACAGAGCAAGAGCTACAAATATGCATCAGCAGACTATCTATTAATTCGGCAATCAACAATCAGGAGTTAATCTTTTCACCAAGGAGAGAAACTTTAGACAGTCTAGGTGGTGTAATTGGTCTAAGGAGAGGCTACGGGTTCACACTTAGGTAGGTTGACAATTAACCGGATGGAGAAGACAGAGAGGATGAGAAGATAAGAGAAAAAGGGAAAGGATCTGACATTGCAAACAGTGACACTGAAAGGGACAAAGAAGGAAAAAAAATGAAAAGAGTGAGGGTAGAAAAAGAAATTATATATAGCGGAAGAACAAGACAAACAACAAGGGGAAAAAAAAGGCGGAGAATATATTGAATGATCACTTCATCTAAGCTATCATCTAAAAGCTTAAGTTGTTAGAGAGGTGAGTCAATATTTAGTTACTCTAACACGCCCCCTCACGTGTAGGCGAATGTTTGTAAAATTATGTGTTGATCAACAGATGAATGATCAACATATTCCTGCAATATTATTTGTAAAGCAAAATTATGTGTTCCTATGACTAAATAATCAGTACTCCCTCTCCTTGCTCCCATCTGTTGGAATGTCCACTCCGTAATCCATAAACACGTGCAATACTATGAAGAATATTGGCTTACGAGAGGGGCCCAATGGGATCCCTTCCGTAAACCCATACATGTCTCTGCCATATTTATCATGCTGTCTTTTAATCATGCTTTTATTATATATATATATAGTGTGTGTGTGTGTGTGGATAGGATCTTGTGAGACAACCCCTTATCGTGACTAAGGACTAATCACAACCGATCCCACTAAATAATTGATGGTTGAGATTAGAATGAATAAAATTAGATTAAATATTTAATCACAAAAAGGGTAACACTGTAAAAATCACAATAAAATGTAATCTCCTTACAATTAAATACGAGTAGATAAAAATGGAAATAAATATCAAACAATATCAATCATGTTCCACACATATATCAATCCAAGAAAAAAAAATTGCCACTCTCTCTCTCTCTCATAGTTACACCATTAACGCATAACATAATTATCGTGACTAATGCATATTTAGAATAAATATACTGCATACATAGTTATCATACACTGCATAGTTAGTTTTTGCTTAATGCATACATGGTTATAATATATTGCATAGTCATATTTTATTTGGTGCATAGATAGTAATGAGATAATGCTAAGTTAATTGTTGTTTGATGCATATTTAGATATGAGGCAACACATAGTTAGTTGTTGTTTGATGCATATATAACTATGACACAATTCGTAGTTAGTTATTATTTGATGTATAATATTTGTTGTTTGATGCATATATAACTGCAACACAATGCATAATTAGTTATTGAATGATGCTAAATTGCATATTTAGAATACATATATTGCTTATATTGTGGAAACTTATTGCATAATTATGTTCATTTTGGTGCATACGTAAGGGGAACCTATTGCATATTTAGAATCGATATGATGCATATGTAAAATAAACTTAATAGCGGGAGTTTTCATATCAGATATCCAATCCCTTAAATCACGGAAGTGAACAGTCACGTTTCTAAAAAAGACTGTTAAATAATGAAAGTTCTAAAATACCCTTAATGAAGGAATAAATAATTAAATAATTAAAAATTCGATTAATTATGTTCTCATCCTTTGGTTTTGACAAATAAATGGTTGGGATTGGTTCACACTATCTTACACACAAACCTCTATCTCATTTGATCCAATCCCTATAATATATATAAAGCACTCGAGTAAAATAACCATTTAAACACTTGGCAGTTACTTGAGTTCAGAATAATAACAAACCAAAAACTCAAATTGTCCGTCTGAATAAACCTACACCAGCTCAAGATAAGAATAAGGATGTAGATAACCACAGGAGGAACATGAATACAATAGCTTGGACCAAAAGGTTGCAAAAGCAATGGATTAGTAAAATCTCAAGTCAGATAATCAAGACTTTAGTTGAATGAATGGGCACGCAGGTTCCTAACACAAGGAGCAGCCGTGTCACAAGGACAAAATGTGGAAACTTTCGTAGAGAAGAGGGAAAAGGCTCAAAAAATGACATATTGCATCGAAAGAATTAATTAAAAGCATTGCGTAATAGTGTTAATCCTTTAGTTCCTGAGAAGTTGAAAATTGAAGATTTTGAAAGATTTCATCAAAAATTCAGACTTAATTAAAATGTGCATACCATACTGTGAGCATCAGATACACCACATGCAACTTGAGGTTTCACTATATTTGGTAGAGACAACTCGGCTTCAGCTAGCCTTTGCGCCAAATAGGGGTCATCAAAGCTATCAACCTGCAACCTGAGGTTCAACTGTAACTGAAATTCCTGATAAAAAATTTTAATTTTAAAGGAACAATGCCATTTATTAAAAAACAAATATTTCTTATTTGACCCAGAAAATGTTATTTCCCTTTTGTTCCATCCCTCTATTTCATTGAACAAATAGTCATTTATGTAGCAATTAGATTTCAAAATCTGGCATACAGAATATAATATTGGTGGAACATGCAAACTTTCTAAAACTGACTTTGATATAAATACACTTCATGTGGTGAACTTTCTTTAGAAATACATCTAAAAGGAATCTTGCATTGATAAACCCAAATGGGTCAGTTTACATGATTCCAAAGCTCAGGTTTTGAAACAGCAGGATAATAAGACCTTTTTCACCAAAGTAGGATCCTGATAAGTAAACTATCATGGTACTTTTCAAACAGCAGAACTGTATTATTTTTGCATATCAGAGATTTGTAGCTTCCAATGTAAATTATTCATACATAGGAGGGGTGCTTTTCTTGCAAGTAATGAAACTAACTTTTTGTTCCATATAAATGAACACTAAACGAAACTTAACCAAATTTATAATCAGGTGAAAAAATTAGATAAGCAATGCTATCGTACAATTGCGTATGAAAGGGAAACAGGCACGAATATCTCTTTTCTTCGAAAGAATTTGCTTAACGTCAACATTATTTATTTGTTTCCCTTCAGTTAAAATAATATGAGAGAGTTCCTATCCCCAAAATATATGTTCAAAGAAATCTTTCTGGTAGTGAGAAATAAAAGAACATCATAGATGAGAAAGACCATTGGTCAAACAACTTAAGCTAACAAGTTCATTTTCTTTTCACCAGCTCTGATCCTAGGGAAGTTTCAATGGATAAAGTATGAAAAGAAATATAATACTAGCTGCATTTAGACTTAATTTGAATTCGATAGTAGCAAAAAAAGATCCGTAGATTCTTTTCAATCAATATACTCTATGCCATCAAAAGAAAGATGTAATTTATGATAATTGACCTTGAGAAAATGGGGGGCCCTGATTTTATAATGGCCTTGAATGTTAAGAGTTTCCAAGCCAATCAGAATCTGCTGGATTTTCAGACGATCCAATATAGGGAATATGTTGTTAAATGGGTCGATCACACAACAATCCAGCTGGCATTTAATAAACCTGCAAGGCATGATTACATATGTCCGACAAAAGATTTCAGATCATAACAAAAAGCTGGGAATTCAACACAACAAGATGTAATTACGTAACTATGTAAATTTTCCAACATACTTCTGTTCATACAATTTTCTAATCAGTTCAGTTACTTCTTCTAGTAACTCGCAGAATGTACAAAAAGAAGAGGCAGTGAGAAAAGCAGGCGAAAGAGCTGTATAACTTTATTTCCCCTAGTAAAATTTAATAACTACAAAAAACAGAGTTAAACAAGAGAAGCTAAAACTCCTCTCCGTATCACAAAAACAATGTAGATATCACCTTTATCAATTTCGAAGTAAAAGGTAACCTGAGGAAGATATAGCAAAGGACTACGGCAGATTAAACAACATATCCACGCACATAATTATATTTTCAAAAAAGTACACAAGCCAAAATCGTACAAATTTCCCTGAGATCTACTTATATCCAAGAACCAAATTACAATATTACTGCTTAACAAATGATTTATGTAAGCTCTATAAGTTGATGTTGAATTCTGTTACTATCCTGGGGTGGGGGTGGAGACCATATATCATGACAAGTCATCAGAGAAATCCTGTATCCACATATTATCAAAGTAAATCCATCATCAAAATGTCAGCTTACTAGGGCATGCTAGAATATACCCTCCAACATGTAGATCATGCATGAACATGTGATTTCTCCAAAAAATCAAAATAAGATAGGCTTACAAGCGTTCATATTTACTCACAGCTCAGAAAACTTAAGCTAAAATTTCTAAAAGAAAGGCTTAAATTCATTGAGTTGAATTTAGGATCAATAACCAATGGGCAGGACAGGAAGTTATAAAAGGAACCAAGTTTTTTCAAATTGCATAACTGAAAAAATGGTATCAATACCAACATACACACTGCTTCACGAAATGATTACCAATGACAAACAGACAACACATTCATGACAATGAAAACAAAATAGACAGTTTAAAATTTACTTTTGCAACTCCTGCAGATTTCTTGTAAAAATAACTTTGTCACTGAGCTCTGAAAGACTACCCATGTCAACAGACAAAATCTCATCGGTTGCCTTATGAAGAACTGCATCAACTAGTTTCAACTGAGAGGATATGGGAAGTTCATAATTAAGGGGCAAAAACATCAGGCCATTTTGCGTTGGACACATTGGAAAGGCACCTCTCTGCAAAATGTGAGGTAACATAAGAATCTGTAATTTCTGTTAAGAAACTCATGAATCATGATCTAGAAAGCCATAGATTTGCTTATAGCAGAGTTCACAAGCTACACCAAATTAGACCAACATAAAAAGGTTCATGCCCAAACATAAGTAAAACAATAATAACAGTACTCCACAAGCACTAAGGTTAACTAATATTGACAAGAGAGAAGCCAAGTACAGCATTGAACATGATTAAGCCAACAAATAGGTGTACAGTGCAAAGTTTATTTCATCAGTTTCAGGCAGTTCGTATGTCTGAAAGCTATGATGTTGAGGTTCCATCTGCAATTTAAACTTTTATCCTTCCTATGAAAATTGAATGGCCTAAGCTTTTTACAGTCAAAGTTACTATTCATATCAATATTTTAGGTTGATATCTCTAATTTCAGGAGCAAAAAGAAAAATTAATGGATGTCAAAACAAAAAGATTAAGCTTATTAAGTTTGAACTTAGTATAATGCACCCATCACCAAAAAAGTCAAAGAGGCCGTTAAATTTGTGACTGATGGAATAATAATACCAATATAGCATTCATCACCCCCGCAATATTTGCTGCAGTTATTTGCTAGACAGAGTTACCTTTGCAAAATCCTCTTCACGAGAAGGCTTCATCACATAGCCCACTATCAAGCCCTCTTTATGCATTGCCTGTGATAAAGAAACAGTAAACAGATAAACTTTTGGGAAGTCTGTTGTGTGCAACAACTCACATTCAGGGATTTACAAACAAGCAGGTATTAGGAAAATTGAGAAGATTATCTAGATAGCTGCACAGTGCAAGAAAGAAATCAGTAAAGGAAACTTCAAGCTTATTTGAGTGCAGGTGAATTAAGTTTCAGGACTGAAGGCTGAAAATGTCACATGGCTTTCTAAAGCTGAGAGAATCGGATACTTTAGCAAGGTTGCACTTTTCTTAAAGGAAATGCAGCATCCGTTTGGAGCACACATATAACCATTTCAAACACATGCACTAACACACTGAGCAAAAAAAAAAAAAAAAAAGCACGATTAGCTTACTTAAGAAATGAAAGAGTAGAAGTAACAACACTTTTGATAGCAAATTACAACATGATAAATGGTGAAGAAAATTGAGGATAACGAACAATTCTAAATAAAAAAAAACACAGCATTAAGGATCCCAGACTCATACATACTGGGACTTAGCTATTTAACATTAATTATATCTGTCAGGCCATCATCCTTTCTCTTGATCTAATACTCATGCATCTTGATAGTGTAATCAGATTCGATTATGGGTCAGGGTCCAGTCAGTGTACCGAGAGAACAAGAGAATATTCCCATAGAGAAAAAAACAGGGTTATCAAGTTCTGAATTACATAGACATGACAAGTTGACGAGATCCCCAAAGTCCAATAACCTTTTTCTGAAAGACACAACAGAGCTATATACCCCTTTATTTGTTCTTTACTTTTGGCAATATGAAAAGAAAGATCAAATTACTGCTACTGTCAGTATGACGAGCAAGAATGTCACAGGAATATATCCCCCTGATAAATTAGTTTGATGGCTAGCCACCCCCTATAAATTGGGGTCTAGTCCAGAAAGCATACATAACTTTGGAATATTTGTCTAAGTGATACTGCTTCAATGAACAGTCATGAACCTTATTTTGTTTGGCAACATAACTGCCCATATGAGTGCGAAAATTTTCACTTGCTTGCAAAAGTGTGTAATTATTTCTATCAATCACTTGCAGAAGACACCGAACAACCAAATGACAGCGCAACACAGCTTGTGTAACAACAGCCTCACAAGTTTAATCTTATAGCAGTCAGCTCTAAAATTTTGACATGTTGGCCACAAATTGAATTGACACTAAGGTGCATGGAAGTTTTGGGTCCATACACCAATGCGGACCAGTAAACATAGGAGACGTTGTATCATGAATCACACTAGCTTCCAATTAGTTATAGTTATAAAATATAGAAGATAACTGGATCCAGACCCATTTGGCATATGTAAGCTTCATCCAGGGTCATTTTGAATCTGAGCTCTATTGGTCAAAGGATGTAATATGCAGCTTTAAATAAAACTCACATCAAGGTTTAAAGCAATTACAGATGAATTAAATTCAATTTGTCATAACAGGTATAAAACTCAGAAGCTACATTTAAAAAAAAAAAAAAAAAAGATTATACCATATGAAAATGGAACAACCACAAATACCTTTTTATTCAAATTGCAGATCAACAAAGGCAGCTCTTCAAGTTTTTGAATAAATATGTTTGACATCCCAGTTGCAACATCATATACGGGATCTGTGATGAAAGTACAACTCAATTTAGCAGAGAACTAATCTTCTGCAGCATGATGAAGCAAAGAGTTCCCAACAGACATCCTAAACAAATAGCATACACAAGGAGAACAAATAATCTTACGAACAATGATGAGATTAGAATTTTATCACAGATTTGGAAGTTAAAAGGGCTTACCATTGGATGGTTTTTCTTCAGCTGATCCTGTAGAATAGATGAAAGATATAAAATGGTAAGGCATAACTCTTCAACAACAGAGATGGTTTCATTAAATATTCTCACTATTTGTTTCTGATATCCATCAACTTAAGAATGATAACAACCTTTTATTTCAGTCATGGGAGATTATAACAGCTTGTGGTTATCGGTTATTACATCCATCAGTGTATAGCAAATCACTTCTCAATAAAAGAAACTGAACATATTGCAGCATTAACAAGGAAACAGAGTCTAAAAATCATCATCTGGGAATTATATCTTCAGGACCAGTTCCTCCTTTCAAATGAAAATAAGAATTATTGGCTTGCTTATTTTTTCCTTCTCCTTTATTGGGATGACCAATTAGTAAAGCTTACCAACTGTAACCTGCAAACGGACAGGACTATTCTCTTTGTGATAGATGTCCCCTCTGCAACTTGAAACTACATGAACAAAACATCCCCCTTTGCCCTCCCAAACTCGAGCAACTTCACTTGAAATATCATCATCTGGTGACAAGCAGAAGATAGTGCAGGAGTACGTTCTAGCCATCTCTTGAAGAAGACACTCCTTTTTTACAAGTAAACGAGTTTAGACTCACCATCCTTGATATATATAATTTCATAATAAGTCAAAATTGATAAGGAATTACTGAAGTAAAATGCTCTTGTTAAATGTCAATGGTTCCACTCCAATTACTTGTCTAGCAAAATGCAAGTATAAAATTGTTAACTGATGTCACATACATCTTGAGCTTAATATATCAAAAAAGACACATGACTAGCCATGGAGATCGGAGACTGCAGTCAGAACCAAAACTTCAATGTCCAAGTAATTTCCAAAATAGAACTTAATCTTCACTACTTTAAGAAATTTAGGAAACTCAACAGTCAAAAGTTACATTTTTCATTGGCTGGCACATGTCATTCTATATTGACTTCACTGCCAAAACATACATAAATAGAATTGATCCCCTTTGAGGTAGCACAAGATAAACCAGTGGCACAGAAAAAAATCTCACCTTTGAACTTGAAAGACACAGTTCATGGGATATTCCCTGCAAAATTAGTTGACAACTTGGATCATTAAAACTATCTATATCAAGAGAAAATGCAAAAAAGTGATTAACATATTCTAATAAAATATAAGAAGAAATTTGTATCTTTTCAATTGCACAGCCCAGAAATGCAGCATGATCTATACATGTCAAACTGTTTCTTCAACTCTTTAAGCAGAGACTGTGAACAATTGGAAAATAAATATCCTCCTTTTGTGGTTAAAAAAATTTCGACAATGATTACCCTGTAGTGTCAGAAACTGCATCCAGATTTCAGGGCCAGTGCTTACTACATGAAGACCTAACGACTTTGGAGCTTAAATCTCACTTTCACCTAATAGAGTGGTAAAGATCATATAGAATGATTGATTCAAGATGTAAGAAAAGAACTTACAACTCAGATTTTCTGCCTGAAGGATAAGCCCATTATGCTCCTAAAGGCATGTAATTGGGGGTCTCAAAATTTAAATTTCTAATTAGCTTATCAAATGTCTTATTCCCACACAATAATGCATAAACTCCAAATAAAAATAAAAATCTCAAAATACTTCCACCGTTAATCATCACATCTTCAAAAGCTTACTAACCCAATAATCATTCAATTTAACGGAAAAACTCATTTTGAAAAAGAAAAAACAAATACCCTCCCAGAAACTCACTAATTTTGCACGCGCTACAAACAATTCGACGCATGCATAAGAATATTAAAAAGCACAACAATGGCGATGCTGATTTTAAGAAAAGGGGGAAATTGTTACGAATTGGATTTTGGAGTAGCGTAGCTTGCGCAACAGAAAATTGGCATCCGGCCGGAGGACAGTATCTCTATTTACATCGTCGTCGGCGGAGTGGAATAGTACAGAGGAGTCCAGTAAAATCCCTCTCACTCCAGCCATTTTCGTTCGCTATTTTTGTGAGATTTGCAGAGTATGATGTTTGTGCATGCAGAGTTGTTTTTTTCACCTCGGTTGACGGAGCATAACAATGCGTACTTCTGAGGCAGCGAATCTTGGTACTTGCAAAGGTGGAAGTAAGGCCCGGAGTGGTGGATTTGGGGGTGGGCTCGGGCCAAGTACAAACTACAAGGTAGTCTAGATTTTCACTTGTTTTTGTTCCATTTTCATATATATTTTTCCTAAAAACTTATATGAGATGGTGATACTTGTAATGTAAAAATTAATATTTTAATGTAAAAAGTTATATTTGTCTTTTTTTTTTTTTGAAACGAAAGTAGCATTATAAATTACTGGAAACGGTCCAGTGCCGATTGAGACAAAAAGTTAGGAGGGTGAGTCCACGTGGTTGCCTCACAGGGCGTACATTTGGCATAATGGGCAAACTCGTGGGCAATGGAATTTTCTAATCTAGGAATCCAAGAAAGCCGGGAAAAATTAACGTCACAAGCAAAGAGATAATCTCGCAAAAATGATGTTTCTCCAAAATGCACAATGTACTTTCCGGCCGAGCGCGCGAAAGATGGCATGGTGGTTGAGGTCTCGATCAGAGATCATGATGATGAGTGGAAGAAATGCCACCGTCAAAAAAACACATGGGTACCGGGAGGGACAACATTGGTACTGAGGCAAAAAGGTGGAATGAGGAGAGCTTGCCCGGAGTGGTGGATTTTGGGGGTGGTTGATTTGGGGTGGGCCAAGTACAAACTACAAGGTAGTCTAGATTTTCACTTGTTTTTGTTCCATTTTCATATATAGAAAAATTTTCCTAAAGAACTGAGATATATGAGATGGTCGCGAGATCTTGTGGAATGTAAAAATTTTTTAATATTTTAATGTAAAAGTTAAAATTGTCAAAAAAGGTGATATTTTTATTGTATATTAGTATATTTTGACAACCGGGGGGATAGATAAAATCAATGTCGCATCCTCGAAAAGAGATTATGTCGGGATGAGGGTCGAAAAGGGGTATCGTGGATAAAAAGAATAGGCGATTCATGAGAACGGCGGTTTGGGAATCCACGGGTCGCCCCAAATCTTGAATTTATCCTCTTAAGACATCCCATTTCAAGACCCGAATTTATCTGGGTGATCTTGCCAAAAACCGTCTCGTAGTAATATTTCAAAAGTGTGGGTTCGATAGAGTCAAGCTTGAGAAATGCCGTTAAAAGCCTTGAAGGCCCGAGGATGGGCGCCAAAGAATCCCAAGGACCAATGTAATTTTTGTGTACTCCTCACCGAGGGAAAAAACCTGAATATCGTAGTAATATTTGGATTTTATAAACAACCTAAATCAAGAATTTGAGTGTGGGTTCGATAAAAGTCCCAAGCTTGCTTAGATAATAAAGCGAGTTAAAACCCCTTGAAGGAGTTCGAAATCCGAATTCTTTTCGACGCGCCAAAGAATCCCAAGAGGACCAATGTAATTTTTCGATGCGAAGGTGTACTTGAACGAGGAGATGAGACCTTGAATATCCGAGATGACGGAATTTGGAAACTTGAAACAACTCATCGCATATGTAGGAATCGCATGTAAACCGATTTTATTAAGATCTCCTTTCCACTTTCGAAAAATAAGTGCGACCACCTCGATTTCTTTGCCAAATTTTATCCTTAAGATAGCGAAAATTTTTTTCTTGCTCCTCGCCAACGACACTAGGAGACCAGTGTACTTCCCGTGATCTTACTTCTTTTTAGGCCTCATTTGGGAAATAAACTCCCGATTTATCTAAATTCACCATTTGAGATCAAGCATATTTTATGTGGATATGCAAGACAAAGAGATTAGGGGCTCTGCGGTGGGCACTGTTCGCAAAAATACAAGAGAACATTAAAAAATGTGGTGTAATATTATGCTTGGGGTTTGGAAATGTTAGTGTTATTGATGATGGTCAAAGCCCAACAGCCTTTGAACCCAGAAGCCCCCATCTAAAAGTTTGTTTGACATTTATGTTAAGTGTGATAAAACAACACATTTACAGAAAAAAAAAAAATCTAGATATTATAAAATAAAAAATGATTTTACGGGAGAATGAGCACAAAACAGACAATTTTTGAAAATTTTGTTGACTTTCTTCTTCACATTTATCGTATAAAAGCGAGAGTCGCGGTGGATCGTTCGATCTAGATGCAGTTCTTGAGTAAATTCTTGAGAAAAGTTGTGATCGTTGAATTTGAATTTCCGGTGAGTTTTACACGATTATTTACTAAGTTGGAATTTTAAACCAAATTGGCGAATTTTTGATAAAACAAAAATCAATCGTCAATTTGATGATTCAAGTAGGAAGCAATTTATCGTCCAAAAATTAAAATGAGATTATTGAAAATAACTAGGAGAGGGGCGTGCAGGTTGTTTGTTTATGTTTATGGTCCATTTCAATAATGGTTTGAAAAAGGTTGGAAATAAATTTTGAGAATTTATTGGATTTTTCGTGTGGAAATTGGGATTGTGTTTGGATGAGCCCGTTGTTGAATTGAAATATGTTTTATGTAGGGTTGGAAATGAGATTGTGTTTGGTTTGAGTAGTTTTGAAATATTATTTTATGTATATAATAATTGAAAAGTTGGTAGTGGAGTCACCTTCTAGTGTTGTCCCATTCAATATTTTAATTTGAATATATAATATTATATTTGTAAGATTATAGTTAGTGGGTCCCTGGGGGTGAAGGGATTTAGATAGTTATAATTTAAAAATAGTAATATTTTAAGTAGAGAAGATTTTATTTTGCTTCATTTTGAAGCTGGGAAGTTGATAATAAAATCGGGGGCTTTGGGTCCCACATTTATAATTGAGTTAAAATATGAGAATAATGATTGATAAGTAATGATGAGTGATGTAGGGTAGTGTGCTTTAGGTTTGAGAATAGAAATTATAGGTTTGAGATGTTGTTTTATGTGAAAAATAGAAAATGAAAATGATGATTTTCATTAGAAATTTTTTGAACAAAGACGGTATTCGGCATGATTCCACTTTTATGTATAGTTAAGCGGGAAAGAGGCGCAGATTGGAAACATAAACAAACAAGGCCTAATTTTTCATATGTGAATATTATTGTTGAGATTTGTACATTTGCCTAGTTTTTTTGTACGAGGTTAGGGTTTATTTCGCCAAATTTACACCAATTTTAAGTTGTGATGTTATGTTTTCAGTAATTTGTCGATGTTTGTTATCAAATCGCAATTTTGGACTTTGAATTTTATGATTTTATACAAATCATAGTTAGTTGATTGAAATAAGTTAAATAATTCAACCAAAGTTTTTATTACTTTGTTCTCTTTGAAATTAGTTGATTAATGTACCTAATCTTACATTTCTTTGTTCCCATGAAGTTGTGAAGCGATACAATTTGCATGTCTTGTATAAGAATATTTTCATTTTATCTCTATCTATTATCTTTTTTTATATTGCCTCATTACACGTGAAGTTAACGTTAAAAGACCATCATAATTGGTGATATTTTGGGAAAGATGTTATTTCAAGATGATCAATCTTGTTCAGACAATTCAATGCGGTTTGGGGTTTGGGTTAGAAAGTTTACATGTTAAAAAATATCCACTTAATGCATATATATTTTTGATTTAGTAGTAATCGATGTACCAACTTATTATGATGCGGTTTAACAACGAGATATGAGTTTTACATGAACAACAACTCATTTTTTCACAAAAATCAAGCAACGCCAATTTATTAGAAAATTAAAATGAGATTATCGTTACATTAAATTTCTGAACGAGATGCACATATGTTCGCCAAATTTACACCAATTTTGTGGCTTTTAGTTGAATATTGAATTTTGGACTTTGGAAAAGTTACTAAAGACGAAAAAGTTGACTAAGAAGAACCCTAGTAGACAATTCATGTCTTGTTACGAGAGAGCACGCGGAGGACTTACTTTTAAATACACTTATATTAGTATACAAATGATAAAGTGTAAGTATTAAAAAGCTCATCTAAAATTAAGGATGTATAATTGAATCTCTAATTAATATTAAATTGCTTCAACCTCTTATTGTCGATGTTTGTTATCATAGGCGAATAAGTGTAAAAGTTTGTTTGACATTTCATTGGTGTGAACCACCATTTGTGCCATTATAAAATAAAAATGATTTTCATTGGTGTGAACCGCGTATAAAATTTCATTTTTGGTGGATCGCTTCGATCCAGATGCCCGGTTGCCGAGATCAAAGGACATTATTAGTGGCTTGTTTGACAACCTCTGAAATGTGAGGTTGAATTTGGCATCATCCGAAAATTAAAATGAGATTATTGAAATAGGAACAACTAATGAGGATGACCAAGATCTCATAGGTTACAACATTTGTTGTTCTGGCTTTCGCGTACTTTAATCGTGAATGGATGTGTTCATAGAAGTGGTGTGGTTATGTGGACTTTTGGAAACAACACAAAGTTGTACATTAGAAGTGGTATGTCTGTTTAATATTTGTAATAGTATGGGACGTGTTTTTTCAGCAATTTCAAACGTAGTAGCTATGAATGTACACCAATTTTCGGAGCTTGGAGCTTCACGGTATGGGTGTTTTATATTGTCTTATAAGTTATAACATATTTTGTTAGGTTTAATATTGAAAGAACTTGTTTGGAACACTTGTTTATGTTATTAATTTTTAGATGCTCTATGAAGGAACCCAAATAGGAATGTATGGTTTGATATATATTATAAAGTTAATTATGTTAGTTTTTTTTAAAGTACAGTTAATGAATTATCTAAAATGTAAGATATCTTTTGATGTCGAGATGTTTATGTGCGTTTGTGTTAGTGAATTAATATCTTTGGAACACTTATTTATGTCAGATTTTTTTTTTTAAAGAGATAGTTGAGTTTCTAGTGGAATTAGAAGTACTTATGTGCGATTATGTTGATTTTGGAATTCTTTTTTTATCTTTGGCCGAGGTGATGATGCATACAACAACCCAAATAATATGTTTTTGAATGCATGGTTTGATATATTATAAAGTAATGATAACTTTTTTTACTGATGCGATTAATGAATTATCTAAATTGTTATGTTTCTTTTGATATCAGATGCTTATGTGCAGTTTTAGTGAATTAATTTGTTTGGAACACTTGTTTATGTTTTTTAAAGAGATAGTTGAGTTTCTAGTGGAATTAGAAGTACTTATGTGCATTTATGTTCAGTTTTTGGAATTATTTTTTTATCTTTGGATGAGGCAATGATGCATACAACAGTTGGTTTGATTTTTCTGGAGTTTATAAAGGTATTGCAGGATATGGATAGAAATCGTTAAATACCATTGCAGATTGTAAAATATACACTAGTAATGATACTAGTGAGGCACCTTATCTTTCTTGGGAGTAAAAAAAAGATTTTTAGTATCCAAAGTGTGTGCGGAACTTTGACATAACACTTCAAGATATGGTATGAGATTTTAACAAAATATTTCAAAAATGTAATCATTCATCAAGGACCAGCTGGACTTAGCTGTTAAATCTTATTTGCACCCCTGTAAATGCAATTTTGCATGGCTCTATAAATTGAGAACTCCATCAGAAAGTTATTTGTAACATCCCATCGATTGAAGTTGTAATTGTAGTTCACCCCTATATTTGACTTCTTAACTGAAATCTATCCCACAATGGCTACAAATTTTCCACTAATCCAAGATGACTACATCTATGATTTTGAATAGATGGCTGCACCAATAACCTCTTCATTGAGGTGCTACTCGATCAACAAGCAATTGAGAATTTCAAAGCTGAATGTGTAAATGCTCATGCAACGCTCATTGCACAAGACGTGAAATGAACAAATCATTCACCTACGGTTATATTGAAGAAAGACTTCAGGTATTGAAGAAACGGTACCAAGTTTTCTATTGGGTCAAAAGGAAGCATGGTGTGAGATATGGTGAAAGCACAAATAGAGTGTCGGCTCCTGATCATGTGTGTGATGACATTTTGTGGGTTAGTTTTGTTTCTTTGTTTTATGTTTTTTTGTTAAATAGTTCAAATTATGTATATCCAATTAACATTTGGATTTTTTGGACTTCTAGGAGGATGAGCTTAGACTTGCCTACTAGATATATGGTGATACGAATTGGCTAGCGCTACAACTTTTTGGATCCTTATCAACCAATGCCCCTCAGCCGGAAAATGAAATCATTGAAATTTCTTCTGATGGTGAATCAGACGACATTGGTAACCTTGACGGTTTGCCAAAGCCTCGTAATGATAATCTCATCATCGTGGTCTTCAAAGGATCGCTCTTTTTGGGAGTACTTAAAGCAACTTGGGCTAGGTGGTTCTTCGGGTTCTGAAAGTTCTGTTAACCAACCAACGAAACCACGTTCGCCAAGTATGTATCATGGACATCATTCTATCGTAGCCCAATTCGTGTGCCTCGTCCTCCACGCTCCTATGTTCCATCACCAAACAAGAGTGTCGATATTAATGGTTCATCTTGCCCTCCCAAATAAAATCTGATGTTCAGTGCGTTGTTTCATTTTCCAGCGGGTAGACAATTATAAGGATCACCGTATTTTCAAGTTTCACGGTGTCTTTCGCGGCATATGGTTAAGTGTTTAGTTTGTATGTTTTTTTATCTTTAAATGTGGTATGATGGACTGAAATGTCCAGATTGTAGGTACTTTGGAATGTCTTTTATTATATTATGTTGTTTTTATGAATATTGATGTTGCTTGCAGTCATAATGATTTTCCAAATTTTCAGATGTGCCATTTTTCCTATACAGTTGTCTCTATAGGCATCCAGGCATGCAACCTACAAATATCATGTTGAAAAAACGGCTATATGGAAGGGCAAACAAAGAACTGGTCTCCTGAATGGAGAAACTGAAGACAATAATTTTGAACGTTCACTTCCATGTCCAATGTGCTACTATACTGAACTACATTAAAAATCATGTGGTTCACCATGTGTGACATAAATCAAACATTTCTAAACCAAATTATATAAGAGATCTTTGTCCAATTCCCAGTGTCCCTTTAAAAACATCATGTACCATAAAGTAATGTTCTATGTTACTAAGTCATATCAACATTTTTCATCATTCAGGAGTAATATAATAGACAGTGGCTTCCACAATTTGTTTGGGAAGGACTTTTGGGATCAGATTAATCTACATCTGAAATTTATGTAGCTTGCACTTTCTGAAATATACAACATATGTCAATATTACCTACACATGTTTTGCGTCCTCACTTTATGATGTTTGAGCAGACTAAGAAAGCAAAAGAAAAACTGAAATTGCCTGAAACACAAATGTCTATTTTAGAAATAGGTTGCCCATATATTATAATTGAAAATTTGGACAATCCATGAAACACAAACATTCATAAGAAATAGAAAAAACCACAATCCAACACTGCCAATCCTAAAGCAAAAGGAAAATATTTTAAAAAGTTCTAAATAACAGACATAAGTTTAGAATTCAGTCGGTGTCCACTCCTGAGTATTCTTCATCAGTTTCACTTGGATTCTCCTTATCCGACGAGCTATCTTCAAACTCCAAAGGGTTATTGCGGTTGTAACCCGACAACCCCTCGAAGTCAATCTCCGTAGCCTCCCGAGTATAGAAGATTTCCACACAATCATGGTACCTTGGGAACCCATTTGTTTGAAAGTAGCGCTGCATGTTACTCCTTCAAAAAAAGAAACAAAAACGAAAAATAGAATTTCAGATTTATAAACTATATATTTACATATTGCGAGAAAAAATATTTACATATTAATAGTCATTGACTAACCCTTCCAATTTGCTCCCAGCATGATGGACTGATATAAAACTTGTTGGAAACTTGTTGAATCTAACACCTGGTAATTCTGTGAAACACTCGTAGTCATGAAAATGAGTGCGCAACATATTGATCTTCATCTTCACTTTAAGGATCGAGAACTCCTTCTGCATAGTAACAGTCAACATTCAAGCTAGCTCAACAAAGATGTCATCGAACACGGCAGGGTCATGGATATTAACATTTGTTCGACAAAGCAAGAAAAAATGCTCATAGCAAGCTTCTTCCTCCATGGAGGACCAGCCAATACTACGACAATTCATGTTCATCCTAGCAATCTCATTTCTTGTTCTCACCATTTTTCTAAAGCACATACATTAACCCACCGCATATTAAAAAACTGCATGCTCTTATAGAGAAAAAAAAATGGTTAACTGCATTTATGTGGCAGGTACAACCGTTGCCATTCTCTGTAATTTAATTGCACCCTTTTTGTTTGACAGTAACTTACTAGAAATCTGCCATTTATTGCAAAATCTGAAAACAGACCTTAAATATGCCCAACTACCATACCGGATCAAACAAGTCATACACATTTATTGCAATGAATCTGAAAAGAGAACCTAAAAAGCTCAAGTTTATAGAGAAAAAAAAACCTAATAGAGAAATATTGTAGACCAAGTCTATATGCATGGATCCTGCAGTTGATCAACGTTAATGCAAATGAAATAATTTATTGCATGCCAACTAGATATCATTCAGACACTGCTCAAATGAAAAAAGTTTACAAAATAAGCACCAACAGTTCCATATATCATTGCTCTAATTCAACCATTGCTCAAATGAGTAAAGTATAGAACAACCATGAACATTAACATATATCATTCGTCAAGAGACACTTCTCAAATGAAAAAAATTTACAAAATAACTATTGTTCAACAGAACCAAATCTAACAACAAGTAATAAGCATTAATATTAGCATATATAATAGTTCATCACCACCCTAAACGCGCTCCAAAAATAATTATAGATCCATAATGTTATTTAAGAAAAGAACTTAAAAGGGCACACCACTAAATGCCAACAAAAGTGTGATATTGTTGTTTGGGTTACAAAATGCATGACAAAATATGGTCGTTGAAGAGGTCAAATAGCTTGTAGACTGATGCATGGTGGTGATTGCATTGCAACTTATATTTTTCCATCACGCATCATCCTAACTAGCCTTATTTTCATCAGAGAGGCTAAAAAAGAGATCAAGATCTTTTGTATCGTTGCACAAACATTTTGCAACGGTGATTTTGTCTTCAACAGACATAAAATGCATCTCACTCAATGCATCAAAGATATCTTACATTGAGGAAGAAGCATCTTGTTCAAAACCTATACGCGCAACAAGTTCACCGAGTCTGGATTTGTTTTTTGCACAGAATGAATTCATAAATTCCAAGAAGAGGTCATCAATGTCATCGCTTATCTTATGTTTCTTAGAAGATCTTGTTTTTCCAGTAGCACTACTTTCACACTGATCAACAGACGCTAAATCATTATCATCATTGGCAGTTGGTGTCTTAGGGGTTTGTTCACGAGAGTTTTTTTCCTGATTGTTTATTTGGCCACCACTTAGAATATTTTGGACCACATCAGCAAAAGCTTCAGCATTCGCACCAGTTGCCCGATCTTTCCCAAATACGTCACACCAATCTTTGTAATAAGGCCACGATTTGTAACGCATGGTTCTTGCATTATTGTCTGCATGTATGATATATATATGTTTTAGTGGGTGTTAAATTCGGGGGGACTTGGTACGGTCCCATACATGAAGCGTGCCCAATATGAGGAAGAGAGCCCAAGCCCACCAAGTGAGGTTCCATCCTAAAACCAATTGGTGATAGGAGGAGTAGCTCACTTGGCTTATAAAGTGGACTCTCTTCCCTTAATCAATCAATGTGGGACAACTCACAAGTGACATGTCTCAACACGCCCCCCTCACTAATATCATGCACAATCAAATCTCTAAGTATCTTGCTAATTATCTCAGCTGATTTTTTCCATTTTTCTCTAACAGACTATTGTACAACTAAATCTCCTAAAATCTTGTCAATTATCACTGTCAATATTCTCCTTTTTCAACAGTGGGCAAAACCCGCCAAAATTGTTACCAATTAATAAAAACTTTTAAAGCACAATGAACTCATAACAATTTACCTTGATATATTCATTCCATTTTCTCTTTTCTTTGACTATCAAAGTATTAGAGTTGTCATGCCAAACAAATCCAGACCTGCCCAACATTGAACTCAATGAACCATAATCTTTCTTCCACACAGTTATTTTAGAGTTAATGTGTGGGATACTCTAAGATCAATTCCTGGAAATGTCTGGATCATTGACTGCTCTAAAATAAATTGCTAACCCGTTTTGAGCCCATTGCCACATTTAAACCCTCTGACAACAAGCTCTTTCAATCCATACAACAACACATATTCTTCATGTGTTGTCCATGAACATCTGCTATTAGTACCTTTGGTACACTAGTAAATGACGATATTATCCCTGAAATTACCAATGTTACATTACCATAACTATGTTATTAATAGGCCAAATCACCATGAAATATTACTAATTCACATAGCAAATCTGTAATAAAATTATATCCTTGAAATTTCACGACAAATATGAATTATATAACTAGCCATGAACAATACAACCACAAATATAATCTTGCAACAAATAAAGACTTAGTCGTGCATACCAGTTATCCAAATTACTCGAAAACAAAACGTAGTTTTGCAATTATAAGATTACAGTGACATATAATTATCTTAAGTGATGCGTTTGTGACACCACATTTACAATGTCACATTGCGCAACACCTCCACTCATTGTACATGCTTTGTGCAAGATTGTCACGCCGGTTCGACCAAATCTGTGATGATTCGATGACGACAACAAATTCAGACTCCGCATGTGCATTCGAATGGTCTACAACGTATTCGGGAATTTTATTTTCTAGTGGATCAACAACCATTGCAGTCCGAATAAAATTATATAGTAGACAACATGCCATAATTATGCGGTTATGTACCTGTATGGGAAAAACGAATTACTCCTTAAAATAACCCATATGTCTTTCAACAAACCAAATGCCCTCTCAATGATGTTTCGTGCTTTATAATGTCTTAAGTTGAATAATTCCCTATAATTTTGCGGTACGCTAGATTTGGTACCCCACTCGTCCAAATGGTATCTAACACCTCGGTAAGGTGCTAGAAAACCAGGTCCATTTGTATACCCACAATCACAAAGGTAATATTTACCTGAAATCGGAAAGGACAATATTTATTTTACAAATTTATTATAGTTGTACTTATGTAATACCGTAAGAATTATTGACTCATACCAGTGGGTACTCTGAATCCATTTGGCCTACTAATAGCATCGCGTAAAACAAAACTATCAGCGGCAGAACCCTCCCAACCACTTAATATGAATACAAACTTCATGGTATGGTCACAAACACCAAGAACATTAACAGATATATCTCCTTTTCGGTTCCTATATCGCGCCTTATCACTTAAAGGAACTCGTACATCAATATAAGTTTCATCTAGCGCACCTAAACACCCCTAACAAACAAACACATATATGAAGTTAAGTATTGACACTAAATTAATAATGTGAATATAATTAATGTAAGTTTTTGTAGATAATTAACCATAAGTTTTTAAAGTTACCTTGAACCACTTCCATTTATCATTTTTGCTATCGTCATTCACGGGTTGTGGAGTCACTAGTAGGATGGTATGAAGCCTAAGCAATGCTTGGTGAACCAAATTGAAGTGTTTGCTAATTGTATAACCCGATCATTTGAAGTCAAACTTCACGACAACATTCTTCTTGTGATGTGCCAATACACTAAAAAAAATAGCAATTTGTTCACTTATTTGTACATGTCTTGTACGTTCTAGCCCACCAACATTCTCTAAGAGAAAACACAATCTACCGAATGCATTTTTATCCATTCGTAGTTGTTGGATACAAGTCTAATCACTTATATCGATTAGAGCACGCATATGGCTAATTTGATCAGGTAATCGATCAACCATTCTATATCGAGCATGCACGATTCTTTGTCTACGACGACGACGTCTTAACATAAGACATTTTTGGTAAAAATGAATGAAGAAGAATATTATTTTCAGCAACATAACGATTTCTTCAATAATGACAATGACATGCAATTATTCTTCATCCATCTATAGATAACAAACCAAATGTAGATATATATGAATTAGTACACGTTTTCATAGTATATATAAGTCCATGTTCACTATGGAAAAATGGATTCCACAATCTGTTGGAAAAACTGTGAACATAATTGTGCAATTTTGGGAATTTTAATTTTGTTAGAAAGAATGGATCGTGTAATATATGTTTACGATGTATCATACTTGGTTAATGTTTACAAAATAACTAATTCAGCGCACCTAAAGTTTACCAAGAAATATGACCTAAATCATAACATAACACCAAAACAGAACAAAACATAACCTCTTTTATTTGAACATTTAAATTTAAACATCATTAAAAACATTATATTATGCTAAATTTACCAAGAAATTGTACATAACATACAAAAAAATATGTAATCAAAACATGACATCTTAATTTGAAGATTTAAATTTAAACATCAATAAAAACACTACATAATGTTCAGTTTTACCAATAAATTACTCATAAATCATAAGAATAAAACATATAATCAAAACAGAAACTGAATTTGAAGATTGAAAGTTGATTCTCATAAAACACTACATTATGCTCATAAAGAACGAGAACGAATTTGCAGATAATCAAAATACCACCATTGAATTGAATTTGAAGATTTTAATTTTATTATCCTAAAATAAGCAACTTATCAACAACTAAGCTTCTTGGTTCTTCAGATCTCTAGTTTTCGAGGTGGTTCCGAAGCTAAATGGCAACGAATTTGCAATTACAAGTAGTTGATGGAAAAGGAAAATGAAATAAAAGACCCACTTCAAACGAGAAAACCCCATTTCATCAGCCCGATTAACTCGAAATTTTTTACAGCAAAATCTCCATAAATAGTTTCCGATTTCTTGCGAAGCCAAAAACAAATGATATTTACAAACCCGAAAATCAAAGGTCTTTACATAATATTTCCGATTTCTTGCTAAGCTTTTCAAATGATTTACAATAATAATTGATATTTACAGCCCGAATTGAAGAAGGATACCTGACGATTTCTCGGTAGAAGAGTAGGGTTTACTGAGCATAGTTTATTCCTTTTTATGTGAAGAAGGATAGTAATTAATCATAAAATGAGGGGTAAGGTCATCTTTTCAAGTGTGGGTTTTAGGACAAGAGGGATAATTCCAATACCTTGAAAAGGCCAGATAACTTAATAACCCTCTCCCCCATGCGATTACAAATTGGGCATTGACCAGATTGCTTATTGGGCATAGTCATTTCGATTCGCTGATCCCAAACAGAGAGAAAAGGCTTTTCTGAATTCCCAAATGAGGCGTTAGGTTACAATATTTTTGTAGTTGAGAATATTCTAAGTTTTGATATATAATTAAAATATATTAACATTAGTTATATTTCTATGTTTTTTTTTTTGCGGGATGAAAATTGTATTATTATTATTATTAATCAATAAGAATAAACAAAATATAATATCCTGAAGCCAAACGGGAAAAACTCAAATAAACTTTCACCTTTCAAATAAGGAAAGAGGGAAGTAAAAAAACTAAATGGATATAATAGATCATAAGTACATCATATTAAACTCAGTGGGTTTTGATTCTTGATTGGATAAGTGACTGTTTACACTTCCAAACAAGATTTGGACGATTTACAAACTCATTTCTGATCGGCAGATCAATTCATATGCAAATTTATAGCTTTAACTTTTAACGCGATATGAAAAAAAGCTATAACGCGATATGAAAATATTGTGTTTCATTCGAGTGTTTTTTAAAAATTCGAAAAAATTTGTTACCATTATCACACCTCAAAGTACTACACCACATTAGTTCATGTTTTCAAGCTTATAATTTCGATTATCACCTAACTTCCTTTTCCTCCCAGGAATTGCAGTAAAGAAAACAAAAGGTTGCATGGGGAAATTGGATTTTAATGGGAAGCTACTCCAAACAAGCATTCTACCGGTAATTATTAGATTTAAGGAATGGAAAATTGGTTTTATGTTTAGTTGTCAAAACTCAAAAGCTATACAAATCATGATAGATAATAAAACAATTTGAAGTTTATAGGCCAAGATGTTGAAAACTGAAACTCCAACCGTTAGGCTAAACAAATTGACATAATAGCTTATAGAATAGTTACAAATATTAACCAAGAGGTTTAGCTTAACTAAAAAAAAACTCTATCTTTCAAAATTATAAATATCCCTTAAAATGTTACAAACACCCGTTGAGATTTATATTTACTTAACAAATACTCACTCTCCATTGGAGAAATTTGAAAAACACCAAATATCAATGTTGTTTGTCATTTGAAAAATATAACTGTTTTTTTTCTTCAATTAGGCTTAATTATTTCTAACTTTTAAGATTGTATATAAATTAAACCAAAATGAATAATTTGTTCAAACTTATTCAATTCTTTTATTGAACATTGAATTAGTTTTAGAATAACTTTAAATAATTTGATTTTTTATTTATTCTTAACCCTAAAAAACACGTCGTATATTTGTATTCTTTATTCTCTTCCCCCATCTTCTCTGTATGAGAAGATGGGAAAGGGATTCTCCCTTTTATTTGTTTTTCTTATTTAGTTCTTATTTTGTCTTCATTCGTTGGAGTTTTTTTCTCTATTAATATTTGGAAGTTTTTGTGCCTATAATAAATAGTTGTCCGTATTTTATGTTGTTGGAATTTTCATTCATCAAATATAGTATCCCCTAGTGGCGTTTTATACCAAAGATTAAGATAATCGGAAGATTAGTGACAAATGTTGGCATTTGATTTTTCGATTTTCTGACTCTACTAAACCAATTAGATGTGTATATGTTTATGATTTGTAATTAGTTGTAATTTTTTTTTTAAAAAATGAAAATGATTGTCTCTAATAATTTTTTACTAATTTGGTCGATTTTTTTCTCAACAAAAAAAAAAAATCGAATCCAAAACTGTCAAAACAGTGCTTTTTGTTTTTGTTTTTTTGGGACGAAAAGACCCGGTCCACCCGCTCTGTCCTACAGGCTACAACTCCGATTGCTGTTGCTGACAGTTGAAAAGATCGATCCTTCTCTTTTGCAGTTTCATCCATCGCAGAAAAATGCGAACGTCAGTCTATTGAAACAGCGACTGAATCGAACCTATTGGATGATTCACGAAGTAAATTTAGTTGCAACCGGGTATTTTTATATTTCTTTTGCTGTTTCAATCCAGTAAATTTCCAGGTTAAATGCATGAGTTGGATCCAATGCTGATTTTATCCTGGTGTATTTGATGGAACTTTTTTATGATTGTTACTTGTTTTCAGCATTTTGATTACGACTAATGGCGGGAACTGACAAGCAGAGTGCTATGGATTACATCAACCAAATGTTTCCCACAGGTTATATTTTACGTGTACATTGCTATCTTTGGCATCGTGGTTGTATAATATACATATCAATTCACATTTTATACATAGCCATATTGACATAGTGGTATATATGGGTGTATTTTCTAATATCTCAGCAACATTAGAATTTTTTCTTTTGTGATTGGAACTCTTGTTACTGGATCCAGTACACATTTTATTATCAGGAAAATGTGATAGTGATTGGAATATTTAGGAATTTCATTCCCTTTTAGGGTTATGGAAATCGTAATTAGTAGGTTGTTACATTGTTTCACTTATATTTGAGAAAATTTGTTGGCCAAGAAATTCCAGAATCATTGCAATGTTTTTCTGTTTTTTTTTTTTTTTAAAACATTACTGAAAACAACACAAGCCTTGAATCATTCAGTATGCTGAAAAAGGATGTGAACGAATTGCCATAGAATGAGGCCAGGTCACATAAAAAATGGTTTGGGATGTGCGAGCTTAAGAGTCTGTCTTGATATATTATTTCTTGAACCTTCAAATGCTGTTCTGATTGATATTTGGAACGATTTGTTCATTAAAATGTTGAAGATGGTTGACATGCAGAGGCATCTCTGTCCGGTGTTGAGCCCCTTATGCAGAAAATACATAATGAAATTCGTAAAGTGGATGCTGAGATTTTGGCAGCTGTTCGTCAGCAGGTTGGTATTGCTGTCTAATGGTTTCCTATGGTTTAAATGCTAAAAGTATCATTTATCATGTTTGTGCATCATACGACTAAACACAATTGTATGGGAATTATTTTCCACCGTTTTGGTTGAATGTCACATGAAGTTTCTAATTACATCAAGAAAAACTGCTGGTGGAATATTATAGGGTATGTTTAGTTGGTATGGGTTAATGCCTAATAAAGTGAATAGAAGCAGGAGATCATATATTACAATGCACTGTATACTTAGTTTCTTGCACTAGGTTCACCTGCACACTCAAGAACTGATCTCAAGTGGTAGAAGTTAAATTGAAAAATAACTCAAGCTTGTGAGAATATGACTTTGGTCCAAGCTCCACTCATTTACTTGATATCTATTAAGTTAATGCTTAAATTAGTCAAGTTGCTCAAGCTCAATTTAAACTTATCTAAAACTTTATCTCTGGAAATTGACACAAAGATTAGAGAAGCCTTGCTTGATCATTAGTGAGGTTTCTCTTGTAACTTTTCGTGCTATGTTAAGCAAAGCACCTTCCATTTATATTACAAGTAAGTCGAGTTCTAAAGGGACAAAAAAAAATGAAAATTTGAATTTACATATTCTGTGTGAATTGTGATTAATAGTTATGAATCATGACTCTTCTATCTTAACCATTTACTAATGCTATTAAACTTTGATTTTTTCCCTAATTTTTTAAGGACGATTATTTGATGAATCCTGTAAATCTCTGTGAAAAATTAGGAGATCAAATTCATGAATAAGTCTCTATCAATCCTTCCTAATCTGTCACCTATGGTAGGCAAATAAGCATGGAGTGGGATAGTGCGCCTTGCTCATAGGCATGTTTATATTGCTGTAGGTAGTTATGTTTGTTGATTAATTCTTGCTCACAGCTGTTGTGATGTTTATCACATTCTTCATATCATGGAGTGTAATGAAAAATGTGTCTTCTCTTGTTAGATTTTTGTATTGTCGCTCTCCTTTGGCTTCACTGTCACCAAATTGAAGTATGATTATGTAATTAGATGTGTGTTCATGGTACACTTATTTGTATTGAGCAGTGGACTTTGTCATACTCAACTTCCTCAAATTAGCTTTTTGGCCATGGGAATCTTTACTGGAGTATGTTGTCAAAATCTCATATGAAATATGACATCTATTCTAATAGAAGAATAAAGGCTTTCGCGGACAGTTGATATACTTATGTTGCAGAATGAACAACATTTTTGTTGAGTGCACAGTATTAACTGTGTAGACTGTTTAAAAGGAGACACATGTTCTTGGTGAGTGTTTCTCATATGTTGTTGAGAGGCAGTTTAATCTGAAAGAGGATAAAACAAAGCAACGATTTGCTATACTGTTGCACTAGTAAAAGCTCTGATAATTTTGTGTCAAAAAACACTCTATCCAGTTTGACCTCTTTTTGCTATCATAATATCCACCATAAGTTGTTTTAGCTGGAGACAAGATCTGTTGTCTTCTTGAATTAGTTTTGAACTGCATGGTTTCATATATATAACATATAGTCACAATCATGTTTATAAATAAATTTTATAAACACGTGTGAAATGAGCTAAGTAATTGGAACATCCACATTAATGTACAAAATATAGAAAATATTGAATGTGATGAAGTGCTCGTGGTGGTGGATTTGTATGGAGTAGATGATTATGTACCAAGGATAAGTGATTTAAGTGAAATCTATGCTTGCGGTGATTCTAGATCCGTTGGTCTTTTTGGTTGTTTTTTTGGGGATAAAGTTAAAGTATGATGTTCCATTTTGTATGTACTGATGAATGTTGGATGCATGAACATACGGGAAGGAAACTTAGTCAGTGTTCTAGTATTTTTGATTGAGTGTACTGAAGATAGTAAAAAATGAGGACATGCCATGCACATATTTACTGCAGTCCACATAATTTTGTTAATAGTGTATTACACGTAGGGAAGATGATCAATTGCTTTCATAGAAGCTGGAGACACAACTAACTGAACTACAAAGTTAAATTTTGAGAAGCTGACGCAACATAACACTTATATATACTCTTAAATACCTTCTAACCCTAGATAGTGTTGGTGTTTAATGGAACTTGAGCTTTCATGGTGAGTGGTGATGTTCCCTTCAGAAAGAGTTGAAGATTGAATGGACCCAATTCCTAGCGAGTGTGTTATAAATCTAAACATGCTAATCTTCTTGTAGATAAGAACTAAAAATGCTTGAGATATCATTTATTATGGGAAGAAGAGGGGGTAAGCATACTAGAGGAAGCACCAGAATTAAAAGGAGATTCAGTTGCTTGATAACATTTTCATTTTCTGGGGATCGTTGTCACAGTTTTGTTGAAATCTTCTTTTTACCTGTTTCCATTTATTATACTGTTTTCTAGATTAGATGATTGATTGTGCTTAGCCTTTTCAGTATGATGGGTATGGGTTGATGCATATGGTTTTAGTCACATCCGGTTGATATCATTAAATTTCCTTAGTTATTACATAATTTCTTATACTTGACACTGTTTCCTATTAGCGACTTAAAATTGCTTTATCTCTTTCATAGAGTAATTCAGGAACCAAAGCCCGGGAGGACCTTGCTGCAGCTACTCGTGCAGTGCAGGTCAGCTCATTCATTTAATGATTTAAGGTCCCTGCAGAACTTTTGTTTCCTTGCATATGTGTCATTATCATCATGTGATTTGGTCATCAAATTTCCCAACAGCATTAGATTCTGTGTTGCTGCTCTTTTGTGAATTTATTTAGTTTATTGCTGCTCTTTAGTTTATTTGCTTTCGCCATTTGAACCAGGAACTCATTTTTAAAATCCAAGAAATAAAAACCAAAGCAGCGAGAAGTGAAACAATGGTTCAGGAAATATGCCGTGATATTAAGAAACTGGATTTTGCAAAGAAGCATATAACTACAGCAATTACTGCCCTTCATCGTCTAACTATGCTAGGTCAGCCGTTTTACTCTTGATTCTGTTGGAATTGAGTTTATCTTATTCTTAATGTACTTAAGTTTGTGAGGCATAATGCTCTTTTGATGAACTTCAGCTTGCCAATTGACTTTGATACTTGAGCTGTTGCTGTTCAGTTTTTCTTCTTGGTACTTAGGCTGATCGAATCAAAATTTAAAATGCTTTGACAGAGACATAGATTGATTCAATTGATGTTTTGTGACACTAAGGTTTGTGATGGATAGTGGACGGTTAGATGACTACCTGGATAACATGGAAGGGAACTCAATTATCTGTCAACTAGTCAAGAGGGAGGTTCAACTATTTCTGTTTTTAAAGCTCAAATAACAGAAAGGACTTTCTTTATTCATGAATCCTGGGAATGGAGAATGGTCTTGGGTTCCATGGTGTGGTTGTGCCTCGGATAATTAATAACGAACATGCTTTTTCCCCATCTTCCTTGCACCTAAATAGTCTTTAAAATTTTCTTTTATTGATCAAGGTTTTGGCAAGGTGGTCCATATATTTAGATTTTTGCCATCTCAAATAAATTTTGGCCAATCCTGCTGAACAAAGATATTGTCAAAATTTCTTTCCTGATATTGTCAAAATTTCTTTCCTGATATAACGGCCCGACACGATGATGGTCCTACACGATATGCTCAAACAACACGACGGCACGATAACCTTATCGGGCCTATAATTAGAGCCCAAACACAACATGTTAGAAACACGAAAAGCACGGCACGACACGTACGCAAAATTGTCAAATTTGTTTAGTTAGGCTCATTAAGCCCATTAACAAATAAAACTAATGATTTTTTTTATATTCTTGATATTTGATATTTAAATCATATATTCTAATAAATTATCAATAAAAATAGCCAAGTACAAATGCTCAATTACTAGTAGATTACCAATACAAATAATCAATTATCGATAATTAAAAAATTATCGGGCCACCCCAATAACAACCCAATTTTTAGCGAGCCTTATCGTGCCAGCCTGATAACGGCCCAACCCCGACAATCCCCAGCCCAACCCTATATTCGTGTTGTGTTCGTGTCGGTCAATCATGTCGTGCCTCAAATTGCTACCCCTAATTGAGGCAATATATCGAAAATGAGCTTCTTTATTGATATTTAATGGTTTTTGTCTGATTTAGGAAAAATAATAATGCAACCTTTCTTTTGTATGACAGTCTCTGCAGTAGAACACCTCCAAGTTATGGCTTCTAAAAGACAATACAAGGAGGCAGCTGCTCAGCTTGAGGTAATAAGTTAGTGTATAGGGGGCTTCCGTCCCATTTTATATTCCAGTCACATGTTACATGCTTATCTATTTCTTTTTATTTTTTATTTTTAATATGGCTCTCAGCACTTAATCAAGCCCTTTTTATTGGTGTTAAAGGCATCTTTATCTGTGGAATATGTTCTTCAGTTATATTTGTATGTTAATTTCATTTAATATTTTCTGACTTCTCCTTAAGGTATTGGGTTGTTGTTGGAAAAAGGGAATGAGTTAACCATGTCTATTGACGCCCATCAAGATTTGTGGGCTGAATGTATATTTGATTATTTTCCTATTGGAGAACTGAAATTTTGAGTTAGTCAAGTTATTAGGTTATCAAGTGAGACATAAATTCTTATCATATGAATGTGAAAACATAAGTTTTTTTTTAAATAAGTGCGAAATATTATTAAAAAGAAAAATGAAGAAATCACACAACAAGCCAAACTAGCTTTAAAATAAGGGTCTCATTAAAACTTATCAAAGTAAAACCGAACCGTTGATAGGCAAAAGAGTTCCCCATAAAAGAAACACCCAAAAAACCTTAAAAACGCAATCTAAATGATGGACGTCTATTTCAGAGGATTTTCGAATGACATGGCTGTCATTTATTTTTTTGCATGTGCTTGAGTATCATCTGAAGGTCCGATGTATCATGTGGAATATCGGCCCAGGCTCCTCGGGCCACAATTTCCATGCCTTCATAGCTTTTGAGGAATCGGTGAGTGAACGACAAGCGGAGTAGTTGAGGAGTCGCCTAACCTGGTCATTAAAGCTTCCAATTTATCTGCATCAATTTGATCTTCTTCATCCGCCATATCTGACCAACGTTTCCCGGCAGTATCGGCCATAACCTTGAACCCCTCAGACGGATCGTTGGAGCTAAGGACAAAATCATTTCGAATAAGACTATTAGAAACCTTTTCTATTGTACATTGCAAATTAGCTTGTTCATGTTCATCGATTTTGTTGCAATTACCGAATCCTCAATAACCATTGCGGAAACATATTGTTGAGGTTGATAAGGAACCATGGTCATGTCTGTGTTGCTAGTATTATCCTTCGAAGCCATAATCTGATTCTCATTATCGGATTTGTGCTCCAAATTCGTATTATCACATGCCACGTCATCCGAATCAAGACCTTAACATCAAAAGCATTCTTGGTATGAATACGTGAAGAAGGTTCACCCCTTAACATGACCTTGTGTCCCGTTACTTGCACCCAAGTTTGAGATCCAACCGCTTGCCCTTTGTAACCGAACACAATCTCGACGGTGGAATGTCCACGAACTGGACTTTTTTCTTTGCGCTCAATGTCGTCCTTCTCGTTGTACCTCATTGGATTTGACTGACGACAATTGTTGATATGGTGCCCAACTATGCGACAGTTGGCACAAAATTCGCAAATTTTCATAACTAAGTGAAACAATCGAACAATGTCCCACCCGTTCTACCATGATAAACTCCTGTAGAGGTTTATTTAAATCAATTTCGACTAAAACACGTACAAAATGTCCCACTTCCCCGACAACGACCGTCCATCGATTTGAATAGGTACCAATTGCACTAGCAATTTTCATAATAAGAGAAGGATGCCAATACTCGATGCTTAATTCATATATGCGAACCCAAACTTGTGTCACCGAAGTATTTATTTTGTAAGGATTGAAATCCGGTACCCAATTTGTAAGCCGCATAGTCCCCGGATTCAAATTCCATGAAGCTTTTAGCGAAAACCCGATTCCGATCGGCCACATCATTGAATTGTAGGCTATAATAACCTTGCTAGGGAACCAAACGCCATGAATGTTGAATTTTCCACGCAGATCGCAATTTCGATTTAAAGACTTCCAAAGCACTAGGTATGGCCCCCCTTAGGAAAGCAAGAGACGCCCAATTAAAGAATCACGTAACTCATCGCTCGTTGATGGTAGATCCCTCATCCATCGTAATGAGAATAATAGTTCCCTTTCTTAATGGTGTCGTATCCTCTACAGACTTTATAGTTTGGGCATGAGTATGCTCCGAATTGGGGTTTTGAGATACCCTAGGTAAAACACCAGGAGAAGGTATCGAAGGGGTTGCTATTATGGGACGTTGAAGAATCCTTATCCAATGTTCTCTCGACATGATGATGCGTAATCAATTAACTCGATTGCATAGAGGACTCTAAACCGGGATGATGAAACATTATGAGAACCCACTTTGGGATTAATCAACAGATGCGTGCTGGAAAGTTCAGGAAATAGATCAAAATCAAGGTCCATCATGATGAATATCACAACTAATCTGCGTGAAGATGATTTCTTCAATGAAACTGATTATGGATCCCACTTCCATCACCCGCCACCTCGCTCACATTGAGTAAAATGAGTAAAAATAAAATCAACGGCCTCTCGAAAATATCAACATCCATTCTTTCACTTCACCAAACTTCACCAATTCTTAACCAAAAATAATAATAATAAAATCAAGAAGCAAAAATCCCCAACAAGATCAACAACCAATAGCTCGGTTAATAGATCCCTTAACGAATGTGATGATTGGAAGGAAAAAAGTTCGAGAGAGAGTGAAAGAAAAATTAAACCGAGTACCAACCGAGATGTGACGGGCGACGATGGGCGGAGGCTCGTGTGACGGGCGCGATGGGCGGAGGCGGAGTGACGAGCGGTGATGTGGATTTAGGGGTTTCGGTCGAAGTCTCTCTCGGATTTTCCTACAAGCAGAGTCGTGAATCGTGAGCGGCGGGACGAGCGAGCACCGAGGGGGGGCGTAGTCGATCGCGATGTGACGGCGGAAATTTGAGAACTTAGTAGCCCTAATTGCACACTACCACCGCACCAAGCATGTGTACCAAGATCGTAAGAGACAAGCCGATGGTCGGCTACGCGGGTCAGGTTGTCAGCAAAGCGATGTGATCGGCGGCTTGGGAGCGGGCTGGAGTTGCGATGGACGGCGATGACGGCAAACAGTAGGTTTTGATATAACCTTAATTATGGTTTAATTCTTCGGAGAGTGCCTTTGTGAAAACATAAGTTAATTGGCATTAATATCGCTTGTTATCAACAAACAAAATGTGCTCAAATGATAGCGCCAACTATTTATTCTTATAAATGTAACAAGATTGTCTATGCTTTAATAATTCTAATGATAAGATATCTTTTTCAATATTCAACTTGACTTAGGCAAACATTAGGAACGTGATGACAAGATAATCTTCAGCAGTGGAGTGCTTTAGTAATGGACCTTTTGAATACGATGCTGGCACATATCATCTTGAAATTGTGTGCTTTAGGAGATTCCTAATTTTATTTTTCAATTGAAAACATTAGTAATACTTTCAAATATTACAAACAATTAGGAGCTTTTAAAAGAGGCATATTCGAAGTTCAGTATATATATTTGTCAAAAGTAAGATTTTGTTATGGTTTTAGTGTCTCTCTAGTATGAAAAAGAATGCAATATTTGGAGTGTATCGATAGATATCGGCCGTGATTGCTTGTGAAAAAGTTAGTAAAATTCTTGCTAGAAATTTTTTTGTCCCAACATGCGATTGTTTGTGATTTTTTAGAAAATACAGTTTTCATTCATTCTCATTTTTTAATCATCATTCACATATTTTCACTAAACAACATCACATTAATTATCATCATTACAGTTTCTTATCTCAATATACTATTCATTCTCTCTTACTTTTCCAATTAACAATCGCATCATATCACCATTTTATTAAAATTATATCATATCAACTTTCATCATTACATTTTCATCTCATATTCAATCACACTCAAAATAACCATTTCACACTATTCTCTCCAAAAATAGAAAGAGAGGAACGAAAGGCCAATCAATCACACGCATTATCTTTATTTTTTTTTCCCTAATGTTGAGATATTAAAATATAATCAATTTGTTTTGTTCAAACCCTGTATCTTTCAGTTTATTTGAAAGTTGCCCACTCCCCTCCAACCACTACTTCCAACTTATTAAAAAAAAAATCAACATCAGTGCCTGATTTTTAGGATACTTTAGGATAGTGCTGTCCTAACTTTATGGTTTATGTTTCTTCTTTTTTCCTTAAATCATGGGCTGATTAGAGTAAGCCTTTGTCTATATAATGTATGATTTCTTTCATGATTTGAACAAGAAATACAATTACTTTCATATGGTATCACAGAGGAAGGTTCACAAACCCTAGTTATTATTGTTATTATTATTAATTTTTTTTATTAATTTTTTTTTCCAGAAACATTAGTGTTCCGTTCCTTTGTTTTCTATTTTTATCTGTGATCGGAATTGCCCACCGGAATCACTATTCACATCTGAATCACTGTTCATACCCCGAATCACTATTCACTGTCTAGTCGGAACCACCATTCACTCTTCACGCCGAAAAAAAATTCAGCCAGAACACTGTTCACTTCCGAAAAATATCGTTCTGCTCGAAAATACTGTTAAGGCCGGAAAATACTGTTTCGCCAGAAAATATTGCTCTGCCGGAAAATACTACTCATGCCAGAAAACACGGAAATCTGGTTCACGTCTGGTTATTTAAGCCATAATGCTTGATTCTCCTTTCAAAACAATGGGTCCAGGTATCACTTCCGCTCGGGTACTGCACTACCATGCCCTGTCTAAATTTTTATTTCAAAATATATTTTAATATATATTTTGCATATATAATATATATTATAATATAATTTTTATATATTCTTATGTATATCTAATATTTATAAATTGATAATAATAACTTTTGTAAATAATATTTTATAAATATATATATTTTCATTTTTTTATTTAATTTAATTTAAGCGGGGGGGTAAGCAGTCGATCCGTCAGCCTCCCATGACCGTGGGTCGTCGACCCGCCCTGCCCCGTTCTAGACACGGGGCGAGTCTGGGTCCTGGCTCCACGCCCCGCCCCATTGCTATCCCTATTTAAGGGTCCACAACTATTACAACCGACATATTGAATGGTTAGAAATTCTTGAAATCTGATTGTGTGTTTACTTTATTCCCAGTGAATATAAAGAGTATTTACGGCTGAAGGCAGCTCAACAGGCCACCTCTTCAGCTACTATAGCTCACACTGGTAATTCTACGGTTTGTCTCTCTCACCTACACCTGTGGGATGGGTTTTGGATTCACGTGCTTCTGATTATGTAACTGGTAATTCTTCTATTTTCTCTGAAATATCACAAACCACCCTATTATGTTATTTGTTGCGGGGTCTAAAATCCAGGCCATCGAGTTGACGGAGTCTCTCACCAACTCCTCAATCCCATTGAGTTGATCTTATTGGTTCCTAATTGCCCTTTTAAGTTGATATCCATAAGTAAATTAACTCGTTCCTTAAATTGCACCATAACCTTCACCTCTGATTCTTTTTTGATACAAGATCCGAGTACGAGGCAAACAATTGGCGTAGGATCTGAATATCGGGCCTCTACTACCTTCAACCAACAATTTCCACTCTATGTGCCGCCATCGCATCCCCCGATCTTTCATTGTCGTTTGGGTCACCCGAGTCTACCTAAGTTAAAAACAATGATACATGATCTTTCACTAGTGGAGTCTTTAAATTGTGAGTCTTGTCATTAAGTGCAAACATGCCCGAGCCTTTTTTTTTTTTCTAATCGCCTTAATAGTGAGTTGCATCTCTCTTTGATATTGTTCAACGATGTTTGGGGTCCGAGTCGTGTTCCGTCTATCTTAAGTTATCATTATTATGTCACTTTCACTAATGATTTTTCCCGATGTACTTGGGTATTTCTCATGAAAGATCGGTCTGATTGTTTGGTATTTTTGAAACTTTTTGCTCAGAAATTAAGACTCAATTTGGTAAAATGATTCGTGTTTTGCGTAGTGATAATGCAAAAGAATATTTCTCTGACCGTTTTAATTCATTTACAAATTCCAACGGAATACATCAATCCAGTTGCCCCCATATACCTCAACAAAATGAGGTAGTTGAACGAAAACATAGACACATTGTTGACACAGCTCGCACATTGTTGATATATGCTAATGTACTTTTAAAGTTTTGGGGTGATGCTGTCTTGACTGCCACTTATTTTATAAATCGAATGTCATCCTTCGTGTTGAATGATCAGGTTCCCTACTCTATTTTGCACCCTACAGTCCCTTTATATGTTGTTCCCCTCGTATTTTTGGTTGTACTTGTTTTGTTCATGATCTATCTCCTAGTTGTGATAAACTGTGTGCTCGGTCTATCAAGTGTATTTTTCTTGGTTACTCCCGTTCTCAGAAGGGTTACCGCTTCTACTCTCCTCCTACAAACCATTTTTACGTTTCCGCCGGTGTTACTTTCTTCGAGGACATATCATACTTTGCCGCAACTATTATCCCTTCTCACAATTCGGATTAGGTTTTTCTATACCCTACTTAGAGTTTCTTCGACCAGCTCCTGAGCCTTCTGTTTCCCACCATTTCCAAATGCTCCATCTTTACCGCAGTCTCCTCCACCTATAAATCGATTTGGCATTACTTATGAAAGGCGGTCCGAGCCACGAGCTTCAGCTCTTGCTCCAGATGTCCCTCTCCCTACACAGGATCCACCTGTTTCACTTTGATTTGCCTATTGCCATCCGCAAAGATACACGCTCTACCCGTAACTCTTATCCTATCTACAGTTTTCTATCTTACCATCGTTTATCTCCCACATATTGTGCTTTTGTTTCTACACTCTCTTCTATTTCAATCTCTAAGACAGTTTCCGAAGGAATATCCCATCCTATGATTGATGAAATGTCAGCTTTGGATTACAACCATACTTCGCAGCTTGTTCCCCCTCCTTCTGGTAAATATGTTGTTGGTTGTCGTCGGGTGTTTAATGTTAAGATCGGCCCTGATGGACAAGTCGATCGCTTGAAAGCTTGCCTGGTAGCTAAAGGATATACATAAGTCTATGGTCAAGATTACAGTGATACTTTTCTCCGGTTGCAAAGATGTCCTCAGTTCGTTTATTCCTCGCAATGGCTACTATGAAACATTGGCCCCTCTTTCAATTAGATATCAAGAATGCTTTTTTGCATGGTGACTTAGAAAAGGAGATTTATATGGAGCAACCTCCTGGGTTTGTCGCTCAGGGGCAGTATGGTTTGGTATGCAAGTTACAAAAATCTTTATATGGTTTGAGACAATCACCTCGGCTTGGTTTGGCCAATTCAACAAAGTTCAACAATTTGGAATGATCGTTGCGAAGGAGATCATTTTTGTTTTTTCCTACGCTACTCAACAAATTGATATATCTATCTTGTGGTCTATGTTGATGGCATTGTAATTACGGGCGATGATTGTGAAGGTATCAAGGCATTAAAACAACACTTATTTCACAATTTTTAAACTAAGGGCATTGGTCCTCTTCGTTATTTTCTTGGGATTGAAGTAGCTTAATCAAAGTCCGGTGTTGCTATCTCTCAAAGGAAATATGCTCTTGATATTCTATAAGAAACAGGTCTTATAGATTGTAAACCAATTGCTACTTCAATGGACCCTACTATAAAGCTCCTTCCTAATCAGGGGGAGCTCTATCCTGATCCAGGAAGATACCGAAGGCTAATTTGGAAGCTAAATTATCTCACCATGACTAGACCAGACATATCTTTCCCAGTATGTATAGTAAGTCAGTTTCTCAACTCTCCTTGTGATAGTCATTGGAATGTAGTTATTCGAATTGTCAAGTACATTAAAGGGTCACCTGGAAAAGGACTTATTTTCACTAATAGAGGCCACACTAATATCATTGGGTATTCGGATGCTGATTGGGTAGGAGATGAGAATGATCGAAGATCTACTTCTGGTTATTGTATATTCATAGGAGGAAACGTGATTTCATGGAAAAGCAAGAAGCAGACCGTTGTTACTCGATCAAGTAAGGAAGCCGAGTATCGGGCTATGGCTCATGCAACATGTGAGCTTTTGTGGCTCAAACAATTTTTGCAAGAATTACATTTATGTGATGTTGGTCCTATGGAGCTCGTGTATGATAATCCGTCAACTTTGCACCTTTACTCTAATCCAATTTTCCACGAGAGAACGAAACATATAGAAGTCGATTGCCATTTCCTTAGATAAAAGATTCTCTATGGATCCTCATTTGTTAACTCTAGAGATCAACTTGCTGATATTTTTACTAAATCTCTAGGGGGCCCTCGGATAACTTATATATGTGACAAGATGGATGCATATGATGTATATGCTCCACCTTGAGGGGGAGTGTTGAGATATTAAATTATAATCAGCATAGTGCCTGATTTTTAGGATACTTTAGGATAGTCTCTTCTAACTTTATGGTTTATGTTTCTTCTTTTTTCCGGCTGATTAGAGTAAGCCTTTGTCTATATAATTTATGATTTCTTTCATGATTTGAACAAGAAATACAATCACTTTCATACCTACAAAAAGAAATTTAAAAAAAATACCCTGTGAAATACAAGTTTTGTAGTGGATCTTTGAAACTGAATGCGGAGTTCCCAAACATAATTATAGATATAGTTTTGGTCGTCCAAGATTTATTGAACCATATATAGTAGACTACAATATTTCCGCAGGTCTTGTCATGTTATTAAGCGCTTGAAACCAAATTTTTGGTCGCACAAAGATATTAGTGTGATCTGGAATTTCTTTGGGGGCATTTCTTTTCTTTTCCTATTTATATTAAAAGGATCACAGTTAATTGTATGTTCTTTCTTATGATATCTTCATTTTAGATTTTGAAAATGGAGATGTTGGTTTTATCACCACTAACATTTTGTGTCTATAAAATGTACGAATTGGTCATATTGATTTATGATTCATTGTAAAAATATTTTCACTTATATGGCATACACAACAAATCACAGTACATATTACATAAAGCATTGACGATGCTTTTATTTGTTATTTCCTGTATATTTGTCAAGATTTTCTTGCAAGTAGGCCTTTTTTAATTCAATTTTCACGTATGTATCATCTTAGGTATTGGAAACATGTTTAATGTCCCTGGAATGCTTTATATTTCCATTCTTATTCCATCCATTAACCTAAAAAGTGGCCTTTTGATCTCTTGCCAGTTGTTAATATGCAATCTGCTGTGTTTTAGTAGGCACTATTGAAAATTAGATTTTTTTTTTTCAATTTTCTATTGGTTAACGCAGTGGGATAAGGTGCAGTTGATGATGATGATGATGATGATGATTTCTATTGGTTAACGCAGTTCAGATTTCATATGAGTTGTCATCTGTGCACTCTCAGTTTCAATTTTTAATGGTGGATGTGTTTATTTCTTCAGCAGTATTGCATCATAACATTTACTTGACAAATAATCGAAATATTTCTGGGTTTAATGAATGGTATCTGTGACAAATTATCAGTTCCCTTTTGATCTATATGTAGTTATGAATCCATTTGGGAAATTGTAAAATTGCAACCTTGTTAATTTATTTATGCATATTTTGTATCAAATGTTATTTATTTATACATATCTTTTTTCCCTGTGATATGGTTTCCATAATATGTCTTGAGCATACATTTCAGGCTGTCAACCAGCTATGCTGTCATTTTGAAGCTTATAGCGATATTCCGAAGATCACAGATCTTAGGGAGAAGTTTAAGAGCATCAAACAAGTTCTAAAGTCGCACGTGTTTTCGGATTTCTCAAGGTATGTAAAATGCTGTTTCTATGCCATTGCTCTCAATCAAGGGATAGACTGTTTCTACACAACTTGAATATGTCTTAGTTGCAGCTATGTATTTGTGTGCTCTATAAGCACTGGACTAGGTGTGTAGTTTTACGACGAAGTTTTGCTGAGTTCTTACATTCTCTATAAACTATTTTTTCTAATTGGTAATGCTCGAGAAGATTTTTGAAAAGATGTGAGAATACACATATCATATTCTCTATATTTGGATCCCAATCAATGGAGAAAACAAGCATTGTCAGCATCAAGTGCATTTCTTTTTTTCTGAGTTTTTGCAACGTCTCCATTCAGGCCCATATCATTATGCCTTTAAATTTTATGTGGGTGTTTACAATGTTAAGAAATCGTTTTTTGTTTTTTTGCTTTATATTAAGTGGAGATGCGCTTGCCCTAGGAAGTCTAAGACAATATATTGGCAACTAGCAGTGTTTACCTTGCATCTCTCTCTTATGTTTTTGAATTAATGCCACCCTGCTCCCAAGCCCTTTCAACAAGAGCAGGCCTCCTATGCTACTGGTTTCATGTTCTAAAGGGAGTATTGAGCCCAACATTGCTAGTGTTGGCTGTGTATGTTTTGGGAAAGAGAGTTGATCAAATGCCGCTAATGAAGTAAATCCATGTAACAATATATTATGTAGAGAAATCGAAACCAAAACTTTTAAAGTTCATCATCCTCGAATTGCAGAAACTAGCGGATCTTCTCACTTCTAAACTGGCATCAATACTAGGTGGAAAATAAATATTACAAATCCTCTCAGTTATTCTTTTCATGCTTTGAACTACCTAGCATCAGAATCAGAGACCTTCTTCCATTCGGGAACTTGGTCATGCATTCAATATCCTTTTTTTTCCTTCTGATAAAGGCCAGATTTCACAAATTAAAGATGCAGTAGGAGTAGGACTGAAAAACAAACCAAGCTACTCGATACTCGATTCGAGCTCGATCATTAAAAACTTGTTTGAATTCGGTTCGTTAACATAATGAACCAAAGTTGAATACATTTTTTGTTTGGTGAAAAGTAAAGCTCGGCTCGAGCTCGAGTCGATTAGTAAAAAAAGAATGAAATATGTGTAAAAATATCAAGCTACTCGAGCTTGATTCGTGCTCGGATCAACTAAAGGTTATTCGAGCTCGATTTGGTTAATAATCAAACCAAACTCAATCATAATTTTTAAAGCTCGATTAAAATTCAAACAAGCTTGAACAGTCCTATATTCGGCTTGACTCGACTCATTTACACCCCTAAGTAGGAGCAGCAGACTAACTGAATTATCCATTATATCCCTTACATTACTTAACCCACTACTGTGGTTAGTCCTTAATGTACTCGTCGTTGTAACCAGTAATTAGTAATTTTCTTAATACCCCTAATAGATATTAGAACAAATGAGTGACATTCCTTTTTGGTTTCTTCAACGTTACCCATGAGCTTGAGAGGATGGTGTGTAGCAACTTTAAAACCCTTCTCTTTTCCATATACAATTTATTCACGCATTCATGATTATTACTCTTGTCCTAAATATTATGAATGAATTTTTCATTTCTTTTCTTGTTTTCTGCCTAATTCATAGTGTATTTCTATCTCGTTGTGGATTCTCTTCTTTGTAATTGTTTCTTTCCCGAGATAGTCCCGGATGTTTCATCAGGTTTTATATGTCATGAAAGTGCTTGTAGTGATTAGATGCTTTGCTTAGCACTTACTGGGTTGAGTTTCTCTTGGAGCGAAATGTGCATTGGCCATCATATTTTGTTCTGACTTCTCCCTCTGTTGTCTGTTCTCTCTCCACAGCTTAGGTACTGGGAAAGAGACTGAAGATACTCATTTACTGCAGCAACTGTCGGATGCATGCCTAGTTGTTGATGCTTTGGAGCCATCAGTTAGGGAAGAGTTAGTGAAGAGTTTCTGCAGCAGGGAGCTTACTTCATATCAACAAATATTTGAGGGAGCTGGTATTTCTATTTCTTGGCTCTTATTGGTGTCAGTGGTTTTGAAGTTAACTTTGACAACCAAGAACTTTAAATTTGGCATAATATGCTTTTGACAGAATTAGCAAAACTGGATAAAACAGAAAGAAGGTATGCTTGGATCAGCGTAGACTAAGGACCAATGAAGAGCTTTGGAAACTTTTCCCACCTTCATGGCATGTTCCCTATCTGCTCTGTATCCAGTTCTGCAAGCTGACAAGGTTGGTGATTTACTATTGATTGAGTTTGCAGCCGAAAGCTATGAGTCTCATTGTTTAGCTTTGTGGCCTGACTGATTTGGTTCACAGATTTTTAATTGTTATAGTATTTGGTCAAATAGTTACAGATGAGCAATTTAATCTTTTTTATTTGTTGTATCAGCAAACGCAGACATGTGGTTTGACATCAAAACCCTATAGGACATATTTTCTTTTTGATCTGCATTGCTGTGTGGTTACTGCCAGATATTGCTACTATGTGTTTGATTCTTTCTTGCTTTCTTTTTGTGTCTCTCGCTTCTTTTTTTTTAGGACTTCGAAGATGGTAATCCATGACCATATTTTTGTTTGAGATATTCATAAGATAAACTTGGCATCTAAGGATCCCATTGAATGGTTTTATGCTTGCCACTAAGAAGAGATAACCTAGAGTCCACCATTTTTTGCATTATTGAAACATGCTGTAGCATTTCTCATAAGATTCCCTGGATTCCATGATAAATTAGCATGTTTTTATCTGTATCTCCAGGACACAACTCGTGGAGATCCTCAACAATCTTAAAGAAAAGCCAGATGTCGGAACATTATTGCTGGTATGTTCTCTTTTGATACCATGTTACGTGAAGTGGTCCTCTAGTCGGTTAAGCTTTACAATCACTGTGTAAGCGGGCACCTAAACCTTTTGTCTTGTGTTGATTGACCTTTCAGGAGATGTATTATCTAAGGTCTCAATAGTCAAGGCCAACAGCTTGTCTCTTCTGTGCTTATATGTATTCTACTTTTGTTTTCGTTATGCATCATAATGGTGTATCTTTGTTTATCTCAATCAGTTGCTAGTTTTTTCTTAATACTCAGTTGTCCTATATTGCTGCTCACTTTTGACTGATATCAACTTCTTGAGATCATTTGTTATCAAAAGAATGCATTTGGTTCCTTCCATCAATTCTAACATGCACGAGCGCATATATGTGTACTTAGATGTCCGATTTACTTTTATGCCTGTGTAGGTTTTGTTTCTTTTCTGTTTATGTCTGGGACACAAATTACAAAAGTTTTGGCACTGTTGCTCCTCGATTAGCAGTATAGGCAAAAAACTCTAATTCTAATAATTTTACCTTCTCAGCCTCTTTGCTATGCAACCACTGATTGCCATGTTAAATGTGAGGTTGCACTGTTCCTATGTGTCTTTGCATGTTTGGCACTCCATCTGCGGAGCATCATCTACTAATTTTACTTTAAAGGAATTGTTACAGCATTTTTAAATATATTTGTCACCATTTTTACCTTTGTCATCCTTCTAATATTAATAGATATTTCTAGGCATTGCAACGAACTCTGGAATTTGAGGAAGAATTAGCAGAAAAATTTGGTGATGGCAGTAGCAGAGAATTAGTTAGTGATGTTGGGGAAAATAAGACGGTATATGGCAATCGGACTGTTTTGGACATTCGGAAGAAATATGAGAAAAAGCTTGCTGCACATCATGGAAATGAAAATGAGGCATGCAGTTATTTGAGTTAGTTGATGTATACACTTGTGCTGCATCATGTTACTTGCTGACTATGATACTCATTTTCCTTGTCAGGGGCAAGATGACCACAAAGATTGGTCAGTGCCGGGAGCTGGAGTAAGTTGCTTTATTTGGATATTCTCATGAGCAACTTAATTATGCCTGACACTTTTATTAGTAATTCCATAAAGTCTTTCTTTTTTCTTTCTTAAATACTCTTTTATATATCTCAACATGAAAGTTATCTTCAGTTGCATTAGATATTGAGTTGGCAAAATCAAGCATGTTTCTTTGTTTGAAATGAGCAGATTATGCAATTGATATTTATGCAAAAGTTATTGGGCAGTAATTTCTACAATAATTATATTTTGTTTTGCTTCTAGTGCTTCCAACTTGCAGCATGTTGAGGCATGTTTGGAGTTAGCTTATATTCTGATTTTATCCAAGAAATTGATCTAATTATTTTTATATCTGGTAAGTTGGTTATTTAAAAATTTGAATGATTATCGGAGATCAATTATTTTGGATGCTGAAATTCAGACAATCAAATACAATATAGCAGTTAAAATATAAAGAAAATTAAAAGTTTCACTGAAATGTGTTTTTCACAAGTCAAACAGTTCGGTGCTTTTAATTAATTTAATTTATCTTATCTGTCCATGTTAGCATAAAATATATTTTTTTAAGTAGGTAACCAAATAACGGTGTGGAAATTTTATTGTATACTCGACTCTTTGAATAATTATAGTTGGCAAATAGTTTAAATCCAACATGCCATTTACTTTGATTACTTCATATCCTTTTAATATTAGCCTGTAGCTTGGTTCTCATATTAGCTGCCAACCTGAAAAGAAGCAGTTGCACTTCATGCTGTATTGACTGCTTTTGACTATGTGCAGTTCAATTTTCGGGGGATCATCTCATCATGTTTCGAATCTTACCTGATGGCATATGTGGAACTGGAAGAGAAGACTCTTATGGAGAATCTGGAAAAACTTGTCCAGGTTTGGGGGTATTCGCATTTTTTTGTCGCCCTGTAAGTGGTTGTGTGATCTCCGACACTGATATGCGTTTATATTGTATGATTTAGGAAGAAACATGGAATATCGAAGAGGGAAGTCAAACAAATATTTTATCTAGCAGCATGCAGGTAAACGACTGAAAAATGTTTTGGAATCCGTTTTTGAATAGCGAGGAGGTTTCAACACTTGTTGATTGTTTAAGTATGTGAATCCATATGCTTAATATTGTTATCTTGTGTGTTTCTACATTTTGAAAGTAGATATTTTGTAGCAGTTGATCATTTGTTTCTTTCTTTTTGTTTCTATACTGACTTGGTGAAAATATTGCTTGTACCTAATCATCACTTGTTGGTTGCAAAGGTCTTTCTGATTATTAGGAGAAGCTTAAAGAGATGCAGTGCTTTGACGAAAAACCAGACACTGTTTAATTTGTTCCAGGTGTGGTTTTCAATTTCCTTTTGTATTCCTTGGCCAGATGAAGATATTACACTTGTATAAGGATGTTCTAGTGATTTTTCATTTTAGAAACATACTTTCTGGCTTTAAAGCTCCTGGCTGTCCTGAAACTTATCACCAATTGGATTATTATGCTTTATCTTTGAATTGCATTAAATTGAAATATTTGCGCTTCTAAAATCCTTAGAATATGAGCTTCAGTTCCATTGTAGTTAGTATCTGAAAGAAACTAAAGAGAGAATTTTCTTATTTATTTTCATTTTCTGTTACTTGCAGCAGAAAAAAGATCAGTCAAATAAATAGAAATCTAAGAGCCTAACTTTCCCTAACTTTCTCCTCAAATCAAGCTGAATCACTAAAAATTAGGAAACTGAAAAGTAACTGCTAATTACCCCTAATCTCAGCAGCAAATTATCCCTAATTTATGCAGCTATTTATTCCTAATTTACCAACACTCTCCCTCAAGTTGGTATATTTATCCTTTGGTGAAGACATCTGCAATCTGCTGTGTTGAGGGCACAAATGGAATACAAATAACTTTATCTTCAAGCTTTTCTTTTATGAAATGTCTGTCAATCTCTATATGCTTAGTTCGGTCATGCTGAACAGGATTATTAGCAATGCTAATAGCAGCCTTATTATCACAACAACTTCATATGAAGCTCCACTGACATGCCAAGTTCCTTCAAAATTCTTTGTAACCAAAGTATTTCACACACTCCATGGGCCATTGCTCAGATTCAGCTTTAAGACTACTCCTAGCTACCGCACTTTGCTTTTTACTTTTCCAGGTCACCAAATTTCCCCACAAAAGATACAATATCCGAAGTGGATCTTCTATCGATAAGATCCAACCCTACCGTGCATCAATGTAAACTTCAATTCCACGCTGATCACTTTTTTTGAAATATAAACCTTTCCCTGGGGTTCCCTTTTAAGTACCTCAAAATCTTGTAGACAACTTCCATGTGTTCTTCATAAGGAGAATGCATGAATTGGCTTACCCTACTGACAACAAAAGAAATATCTGGTCGGGTATGGGATATGTAAATCAGTTTTCCCACCAAACGTTGATATCGGCCCATGTCCACAGGAATTCCTTCCTTAACCTCTCCAAGCTTGGAGTTAAATTCCATTGGAGTATCTGAAGGCTTGCATCTAGTCATCCCTATTTCTTCTAAGAGATCTAGAATATATTTCATTGTGAAACCACTATTCCTTTCTTTGATCTAGCAATTTCCATTCCAAGAAAATATCTCAATTGTCCAAGATCTTTAATCTCAAACTCGGATGCCATACTATTTTTCAACGTCCGTATTTCCTTAACATCATCACCTGTGAGGATAATATCGTCAACATAAACAATCAGCACAACGATCTTTCCTTCTCTTGAGACCTTCATAAATAATGTGTGTGGTCTGAATGTCCTTGTGAAAAACCTCGAGTCTTTACAAATTTTGTAAATCTCTCAAACCATGCTCTGGGAGATATAAAGACTTTCTTAATCTGCAAATTTTCTTCCCGAACTTACCAGTGAACCCTGGAGGAGCTTCCATGTACACCTCTTCTTCTAAATCACCGTTCAAGAAGGCATTTTTAACATCCAACTGATGTAATGACCAATCCAAATTAATTGCAAAAGATAGTAATACCCTCACAGTGTTCAACTTAGCAACTGGAGAAAATGTCTCTGAATAATCGATACCATAGGTTTGTGAAAAACCTTTGGCAACCAACCGAGTTTTGTATCTTTCAAGAGAACCATCTGAATTGTACTTTACTGTAAACACCCACTTGCATCCGACTGGGGTCTTTCCTTTTGGAAGATCAATCTTTTCCCAGGTCCTATTTTTTTCCAGAGCTCTCATCTCCTCAAGAACCGCATCCCTCCATTCAGGAACTTCTAGAGCATCATATATATTCTTCGGAATAGAAACACATGACAACTTTGAGGTAAATGCCAGAAAAGATAGAGACAAACTCTGATAGGATAGAAATTTATATAAAGGATGTTTGGTGCACGTTCTAGTACCTTTCCTAAGAGCAATGGGCATTTCTAGATTTTGATCTAACTCTAATTCAGCACCGGGAATAGGAGTTGGCACCGCTTGAGTTTTATCTGACTCTATTGTAGAATCTGGACTAGGAATTGATTTAAACTGAGATTTACCTGACTGGTCTTCAAACTCTTGATTTGTCTTTGGTTCAGATTCTCGGCCATGCTCCAGGTTGTTGATTCTCTTTTCTCGTGCTGGATATTTCCTTACATAGACTTTCCCTTTATTTGGAATATCACCTTGCCTTGCACACATTTCTTCTCCTTTATGAGTTTCATTTAGGAATGGCATAGATATTTGAACCAAATTTTCATTATTTGAGACATCTTCAATTGATTTGTGAATGACATCCATAATCTCAGATTCTTTGGGTTTTTGTTGAAAAACATTTTCAATCCACCCATCTCCTTATGACTTTGACCATTTTTAGCAACAAGATTATCAGGTAAAAAATCATGAAAGAAAAGGTTTATTTTCAAAGGTGACATCCATAGAGATAAAAAAATTCTTAATTACTGGATCAAAACATTTGTACCCTTTTTGGTTTGAAGGATAGATAACAAAGACACATTTCCTTGCCCTAGGGTCTAATTTCCCTCTATTATTATCATGAATATGCACAAAAGCAACACATCCAAACACTTTAAGTGGAATGTCATTTGAGAGCCAGAGGAAGGAAAACACTTTTAAAGCAAGTTTAGTGGGGTTTGAAACTTCAAAACTTTTGAAGGCATCCTATTGATTAAATAAGTAGTGTAAGAATAGCCTCACCCCACAAATATTTTGATACCTCAGTTGAAAACATTAAGGACCTAGCAAATTCTAAGAGATGTTTGTTCTTCCTCTCTGCAATTCCATTTTGTTGTGCAGTGTCATTGTGAGAACTTTGATGAACAATACCCTTTTCAACAAAAAAATTCCCTAAAATCTTGTTAAAATATTCTTTGCCATTGTCACCCCGGAAAACTTGAATCTTTGTTTGAAACTGTTTGAATCATAGTATAAAAGTTTTTGAACACATTTGCAGATTCAGATTTTTCATTAAGTAAAAATACCCAAGTAATCCGAGTATGGTCGTCAATAAAGGTTATAAACCATCTTCTTCCAAATGTTGTTTTAACCCGTGAAGGTCCCCACATATCACTATGAATGATAGTGAATGACTTTGGGGCCTTGTAAGGTTGAGGAGAAAAAGAAGTTCTATGATGTTTTGCAATTTCATAAATTTCACACTGAAGCAAAGATGGATTCTTATTCAAAATGTCTCATATAATGAAAATTTGGGTGTCCTAATCTAAAATGCCATTACATAATTTCATTCTCATTAAGAATTGAAATAGAATTGAGGCAAGTCCTTTGGGATTGCCTACTTGAGTCATATCCATCATCAAAGAAATAGAGACCTCCAACTTGCTTAGCTTTGCCAATCATCCTCCCCGTGGTCAAATCCTGAAATTGACAACCCGAAGAAGAAAACTTAGCTTGACAATTTTGATCAAGAGTTAATTTACTGATTGACAATAAGTTACAAGACAACTTAGGGACATGAAGAACATTATGTAGTACAAAATCAATTGATCCTTTCACGGCTATAGGCGAGAAAGTTCCATCTGCAATGTTTACTCTTTGATGTCCTGCACATAGACTATATGAAGAAAACAATTTAGAAGATCCAGTCATATGATCTGTTGCCTCCGAATCGATTATCCAAGACATATTAGAATCGACTTTAAAACATGATGACACAAGATGATTACCCTTTTGAGTCAAAGAATAAAAAGGGTTTGAATTTACAAGGTTTTGGGACTGAAGAATTTTACACATGTGCTCTATCATTCCTTTTGAATGGCCGTGATCCAAGGAGTTTCATGCCCTGATTCGATCATATATGCTTGCAACACATGGTTGCGTATGACAGCTCCTCCACCCACTGCACTAGAACTGTCACTAGCCCCTGGCATAGAGGTATTAATCTTCTGGTCCGTCATAGCTTGCTGGTACTTCATCGGAGGTTTTAGATTTTTATGGATCAAAAGACATGGCTCTGGTACCATGAAAGAAACTAACGAGAGAAATTTTATTAATTTTCATTTTCTGTTACTTGCAGCAGAAAAAAGTAGGGGTGATCATAAATTTTATATAACCGCCCGCACCGTGCCGCACCGCACCGTTAAAATTGATTTATCCTAAAAACCGCGATTAAAAATCTTAATGAAAAACCGCACCGCTAAGGCGGTGCAATTTGCGGTTTTGAAGAGAAACCGACCGCCCAAAACTGACCGCCTATACAATATAATCTTCCTAACCATTTCTGGATAACAATATATTCTTCCTATAATCTTCACATAATCTTTTATATTTTCGGATCTTGAAAAACTTATTATTTCAACAAAACTATAATCTTCTAACCATTTCGATTGCTCGATTCAAGGATCGAGGTTTGTGCTTTAAACAGATTTTAATAATGATAATTAGGATAACATAATCCATCACAGTTAAGGATTATTTGCTTAATACAATGTTATTGAAGTTAAGAAAGATTCTCTAAAACCTAATGAGTTTATCGAATTTTTCACCACAAGTTTGATAAGAGATTGCACTATTAAATTGAGAATATTTTGAATATATCCGAATGACACATTCCGGTGAATAAATACAATTCATTTGGGGGGTGATTGACAAAGTATTTATCGGTCAAGGTATAAATATCTATTAATGTCCTCTCTCTTCCCTACTTAATAGCGTGAGAAGATCATCAAATAAGTCCTATGTAATCATGCATCAAGGTTTTCGCCACGATCATGACATATGTCTAGTTGGGTCCGAATGGATGAGTTTTGAATGAGAACAAGATTTAATATTTGATCCAATGTTAAGTAATTACTAGTTTGTCTTAAGGATGATTTTTACATTTATTTTGTTGATTCAATCAATATTGTGGCCACATGAAGCTATTAGGTGAAAACTTAATATGAATGATCTTATTGTGCATCTTATGTTTTGTGATATTGATATAATTGTTACAATACTTTTTATTACTACTACGAATTATTTTTTATTGCATATAGATTAAAACCGCAAAACCGCCCGCTACCGCCCGCCACCGCCTAAAACCGCACTTTCGATTTTACTTTATAAAACCGCATTTGAATTATATTTTTAGGAAAACCACTAATGGCAATTCGGTTTCGATATGGTGCAAAAAACCGCAAAACCGCAAAACCGCACCGTGATCACCCCTAGAAAAAAGATCAGTCAAATAAATAGAAATCTAAGGCGGCGATTGGATATGAAATGGAATCCATTTTCGTTCCGCTGGATAATTTTTTTGACTAAACATGTGATTGTTTATGAAAATTTTTTGAAAATATACTATTTTCCCACTTTTACTTTTTCTTATTTTTTCTCTCACCAATCATATCTACACATTTTTCACAAAAAACTAATCATTATTACACATTCTCCCACAAATTTCACTATTCACTCACTCACACATTTCTAACTACCAATCATATCCAATCATTATTTACTATTTTTAAATCAAATCAACTTTCATCTTTACTTTTTCATCTCACATCCAATCACACTCTCAGAATTCATCGTTTTTCTTCTAAATTTTTTTTAACCACTATTCTCTAGCAAAATGAAAATTTTCAAAATGAAAGTACATCCAATCACGCCCTAAGAGCCTAACGTTCCCTAACTTTCTCCTCAAATCAAACTGGATCACTAAAAATTAGAAATCGAAAATAGCGCTAATTACCCCTAATCTCAGCAGCAAATTATCCCTAATTTATGCAGCTATTTATTCTTAATTACCAACAGTATCCACGCATTTCCTGGGTCCTGACAAACTTTTTGCAGCCCCAACATAAAAATTGGAGAAAACAAAAATAAGGAAAGTGTTAATATAGTGTAGATATGGTATATCAATTAGGAGATTATTAGAATCCCGTAGATTAGCCAATTGATTTAGTTTCCTTATTTTGGTTGCTCTCAACTTGTATATAAGTGTACCTTGTAATCAATGGAATACACAACTTATTCTGAATACAATACTTTACATGGTATAGAGCCGGTTAGGGTTTTCAAATTTTTTTTCCCCAGCCGCTTGTTTTGTTCAAAGAGGGGGGTTTCTTAGGGTTTTTCGATTAACACACTTTGGGTTCGATCTGGGTCTCACCTCCCATACCTCTGTCTTCAGCAAGGTCCGACGACCACCACAGGCCCAGCCCGGCCTCCTCTGGTGGCGCGTGTAGCACACACGCGCCAGGGTTCTATTACGCCCTTCCCCCATGGGCAGGTGCGTGGGAGCGCGTGCCTCACCGGAATTTTTTCCGGCCGACGGCAGCCCCCTTGGTTCTTCCTGGGCTTCTTGTTTCCGGGTTCGCTCTGGTGTTTCATTGTACGGTTTGGGCTCGTTTCAGATTCTTTGGGTTTCGGTTTCAGTTTTTTGTTCCTGTTCAGTTTTTTTGGAATTTTCTTTTGAACACCTTTGCTTTGTTTTGCTGTCTCATGGGTGAAGCCACTAAACTTGTGTCCGAGGTCATTCCCATGATGAATAAAATTACCGATGTTAAGCTTAATGGCTCCAATTATCTGGGTTGGAGTAAAACTGTTATCGTCCATTTGCGAAGTATTGACAAGGACGATCACCCGACTACGATCCTCAAGGATGACGACGCGTCGGGCTTGGTTGCGTGATGATGCCAAACTCCTTGTACAAATCGAATTTCATTGAGCAAAGATACTTTCTTTAATCAACCATTGTGAATTTGTCGAGCTTATGGATTATTCGCTTTCTTATATTCGGGTCGTAGTAATATTTCTCGGATTTACTCGATTTGTAAATCCTTTCATCGGGGGGAGCAACACGATAAAACCCCCACCGCTTATGTTATGGAGTTCAACAAAATTTATGAAGAACTCAATTCTTTTCTTCCGTTGAGCGCAGATGTGAAGGAAATGCAACAACAACGAGAACAAATTGCCGTCATGAGTTTTTTGACTAGGTTACGTCCTGAGTTCGACACTTTCAAGTCTCAACTTCTCTCTGAATCTGTCATCCCTTCGTTACAAGAGACCTTTTCTCGCTTTCTCCGCACTGAGGATATTCAACCTCCACCTCCCACCCCTCAAAATAATGCTCTTATTAGTCGTGGTGATGCTCGTGGTGGTTTTCGTGGTGGCTCTCGTCGGGGTTCTCGTGGTGGTAATCAAGGCGGTTCCCGAGGCGGGCCGACCTCTCGTGGTTCTCGCACCTCCAAGTCTGCTGAAGTGGAGTGTTTTTATTGTCATGAATATGGGCACACTAAGTATAAATATAATTGTCTGCAACTTGCTGCTAAGAACCAAAAAGGTTCTTCTGCCCATATTGCATCATCTTCTGATATGGTCACGATTTCGAGTGAGGAGTATGCTCGACTTCATCGAGACCTGTGAACCTCAACTACCTCTCGCATTGTTTTTTTGCCGACACAGAAACTCGCTACATGTCTTATCTCTAAAGGATCTAAATGGGTCATTGATTCTGGTGCTTCAGACCATATGACAGGTAACTCAAATCTTTTCTCCACATTTCATTCTCATGCACCCTCCACTCATGTTACTATTGTTGATGGGTCTACCCCACGCGTCCCAGTTGCAGTTCTATTAACCTCACACCGTCTATTTCATTACACTCCGTATTGAGTTTACCCGATTTTTTGTTCAACTTACTTTCGGTTAGTAAGCTTACCAAATCTTTGAATTGTAGCATCTCATTCTTCCCTAACTATTCTATTTTTCGGATCTTTTCGAACGGATCCTGGTAAAGGACGTGAATCGATGGCCTCTACATTCTTGACACTCCGGAGCCAAAGTCTCTTGTTGGCACATCTTCCTCATCCGCACTTGAGATGCACTGTCGCCTGGGCCATCCCTCTCTCCAGAGTCTCAAGAAGATGTGTCCTCATTTTTCTCTTTTGTCGTCGTTATATTGTGAGTCGTGTCAGTTTTCCAAAAATTCTCGTGTTCATTTAAGTCCTAGATAAATAAGCGGGTTGCGTCCCCTTTTAGCTTAGTTCACTCTGATGTTTGGGTCCTTGTTCTGTGTCATCTAAGTCTGGATTCAAGTATTTTGTTACTTTTATTGATGGTTTTTCTCGTGTTACTTGGATTTATTTTATGAAAAATCGCTCTGAAGTATTTCACCATTTCTCTTCCTTTTGTGCTGAAATTAACACTCAGTTTTCTGTCAATATTCAAATGCTTCGCAGTGATAATGCTAAAGAATTCTTGTCTACTACATTCCAGTCTTATATGCTTCAGGATGGTATTTTGCATGAAACTTCGTGTCTGCCACACCCACCCAAAATGGTATTGCCGAACACAAGAATCGGCATCTCCTTAAGGTTGCTCGAGCTTTATTGTTTCACACGAATGTTCCTAAACCGTTTTGGGCGGATGCTGTCTCCACGGCTTGTTTTCTCATTAATCGTATGCCATCAGTCGTTTTAGACAATGCTATCCCTTTTCTATCCTTTTTCCCGACAAAACTGTTTTCCCCATCGCACCTAAGATTTTTGGTAGCAGGTGTTTTGTTTGTGATACGAGACCTCATCTCACCAGACTAGATCCCAAGTCTCTCAAATGTGTCTTCCTCGGGTACTCTCGTGTGCGAAAGGGATATCGGTGTTTTTCTCCTACTCTCAATCGCTATATTGTGTCTCGGGATGTTACATTCAATGAACATCTTCCATACTTTTCTACTTCTGTGTCACCTCGTCCGGAGGGGGATGATGATGTCTTGGTCTACTCTGTTCCTGTCATTCCCTCCCCAAGGTCTGAACAGTTAGTTTTTGCTCCTCGACCCCCGATTACTCAGGTCTACACTCGACGCCAACAATCAGCTCCAGTGGTGGAGACAGATTCATGTCCTTTGCCTGCTGCTTTGGTGGAAGATCCAGTACCACCTTCAAATCATCTTGATGATCTTCCAATTGCTCTTCGGAAAGGTAAACGAACATCTACCTATCCTATCGCTTCACATTGTTTCCTATAACCATTTGTCTGCCTCCTCTTGTTCCTTTATTGCGAAAATAGATTATATCTCTATTCCTAAAACCGTTGGTGAAGCTTTGGCCCATTCTGGTTGGCGTGCTGCTATGGTTGAGGAAATGAATGCACTTGACCATAATGGCACTTGGACTTTGGTAGACTTACCCTGTTGGCAAAAAGGCAATTGGGTGTAAGTGGGTGTTCACAGTTAAAGTAAATCCCGATGGTTCTCTGGCTTGTCTTAAAGCCCGACTTGTCGCTAAAGGCGACGTATGGCACTGATTACTCTGAGACATTCTCTCCGGTGGCCAAAACTCACTTTTGTTAGGCTGTTCATATCTCTTGCAGCCACTTTTGATTGGCCTCTGCACCAATTAGACATTAAAAATACTTTTCTTCGTGGTTTTCTTCGAGAGGAGGTCTATATGGAGCACCGCTTGGTTTTGTTGCTCAGGGGGAGCATGGGAAAGTATGTCATCTTCGTAAATCCTTATACGGTTTGAAGCAGAGTCCTCGGGCTTGGTTCGATAGATTTAGTCAGATCATTCTGAAATATGGCTTACTAAGATGTAAGTCTGATCATTCGGGGTGTTCTACAGACGCTCTGAGCATGGGATCATTTTACTAGTTATTTATGTTGATGATATTGTAATTAGAGGAAATGATAGTGTCGGGATTCGTGGCTAAAGTCATTCCTCCATGCCCACTTTCGCATAAAAGGATTTGGGATCTCAAGTACTTTTAGACGTGGAAATAATGAGAAGTAAGAGCGGATCTTTCTCTCTCGGATAAAATATGTGCTTGACTTACTCAAGGAAGCGGGAAAATAGGAGCTAAACCTTACAAAGACTTCGATGGCTCCCAACTTGCAACTTGAAAAAGAGGCAGTGGTGCCGTTCCATGATCCGAGCGGTATCAAAGACTTGTTGGGAAGTTGAATTATCTTCATCGTAACAGTCCGATATTGCGTTTGCGATAGTAGTATTGCTAGCGATTTATATCCGCTCCTACCGTTTGTCATTGGGCACTTCTTGAGCAAATTTTGTGTTATCTAAAAGGGGCTCGGGCGTGGATTGTTGTATGGGCGACGTGGTCATTCAAAAGTGGAATGTTTTAGGGATAATTGAATCATATTCGATCCGACTATGCAGGTTGTAAAGATGATAGAAGGTCCACTTCAGGGTATTGTATCTTTGTGGGAGGTAATCTAGTTTCATGGAGAAGCAAGAAACAAAATGTGGTTTCTCGATCGATTCTTTGAAGCGAATATAGGTCCATGGCTGATTCGGCTTGTGAAATTGTTTGGATACATCGATTCTAAAGGAAATAGGGTTTGAGCTTACTCTTCCCGCTAAACTTTAGTGCGACAACCAACTTCGCCCTTCACATTGCATCAAATCCAGTATTTCATGAACGAACCAAACATATTGAGATAGATTGCCACTTTGTTCGTGATAAAGTCGAAGAAAGATTCATCTCTACGGGTTATGTCAAGTCCGAAGACCAGTTGGGGGACATATTCACTAAAGCAGTGAATGGAGTGCGAATGAACAATATTTGTAATGTTAAAGTAAATGTATATAATATGTGAGTGGAGCATTTTAGGGAACATGCTTTATTACTTTAAGGAGCACTTTAGGCTATATGTCTCCCATTCCTTGTATATAAATATGTAACCATATATTAAGTCAGATATCAAGATTAATAAGAATATTTCTACATGGTATCAAGCCAGGTTAGGGATTAAGAGTTTCAGAACTTGATTTTTTTCCCCCTCTCTCCTCGGCAGTTAGGGTTTGGGTTTGTGGGATTTTTTTTTTTGGGTCACCATATCTCACCTCCACCACCACCTTGTGCGCCTCCCTCCCCTCTATCTGTTCCCGGAGTCCGGCCACCACCACCGGCGCGTGAGCACCACACGCGCAACAAACTTTGTTTTCGCCCACCACCACGCGCTCACCCTTCCTCTCACCACCACCAGTGCGCCCTCCCATTGGACCGTTCGCGAGTTTCGTGGTTGTTTGCGCGGACCCAACATTTTTTTCGACTCTTATTATTATTTTTTTTGGGATTGTTTGTTTCTCGCCATTGTTTTCGTTCTGTGAATCCGGGGACTTCGATTGTTGATGCACATCAACCTCCACTCCGTATCTAGAAGCTCGATCATCCTCATTAAAGTCGATTATCGGCATCATTATTAAGCACCTCGAAAGAATTCGAGGTCTTATCGTTAATGGCAAGTGAACGATTCTGACTTCATCTACACCTTCCGCCTAGATTTTAGTTGGTTACGCCCCACGACCCGTTCGACGACCCGCCCTCTTGGAGTCGATTCGGTTTGACCAGGTTTGACCACTTGTCAAAAAAATCGACTTGTGTTGAGTTTTTTTGTTTAAACTTTCTTGCATATTTTTTGGGCTTACAAATTCGATAATATGGCTGAAAACAACTCTGCCGATGACAAGAAAACGGTGGTTACTTCTGAGTTAATTCGTATCATGTCCAAAATTACAGACCATAAACTTAATAGGTCTAATTATTTAGATTGTAGTAAAACTGTTCGCCTTTATTTGCGTAGTATTGCTATGGATGCTCATTTAACTGATGATCCACCTCGATGCCTCCAAAATTTCTTGGCTACGCGATGATGCCCGTTTGTTCTTGAAAATTCGTAATTCTATTGAGAGTGATGTTATTGGTATGATTAATCACTGTGAATTTGTGAAAGAATTAATGACTTATTTGGAATTCATTTACTCGGGTAAAGGAAATATCAAACGCATGTACGATGTATGCCAAGCTTTTTATCGTGCCGAAAAAGGTGAACAATCTCTTACTGACTACTTTATTGCTTTTAAAAAAACTCATGAGGAACTTAATATGTTACTTCCATTTAGTACTGATGTCACAATTCAATAAGATCAACGAGAAAAGATGGCAGTTATGAGCTTTTTGGCTGGTCTTCCCTCTGAATTCAAGACTGCCAAGTCTCAAATTCTCTCTAGTCCTGAGATATCATCACTTGAAGATGCTTTTAGCCGGATTCTCCGCACAGAAATTTCAGCACCTATTCCGAATCATAGTGCTCTTCTCAGCCACATGTCTGGCGCAAAAAAACCAGTGTACAGAGGTGGACATAAAGGGCGAAGCTTCCCTCAAAATATTGGGACTCGAGGTCAAGATTCAGGGGATATTGGGTGTCGTTATTGTCATGATTCAGGTCATTTTAAAAAGGATTGTCCAAAGTTATTGCGCAAGAATCGACTTAACCAATCAGCCAATCTTGTTTCAACTTCGCTGCGCCCATTTTACTTTTCTCGCCGATGAGTATGCAAAATTCTCACGATGCCGGGAAACTCTAAAGTCTTCATCTCCTCCAATCACCTTTGCCATTCTTGATTGAGTCTGTCAAAACATGTCTTGTTTCCTCATCCTCCAAATGGGTAATTGATTCGGTGCCACGAGATCACATGAGTAATTAACTTTATTTACTTCCTTCGAATCTCATGCATCTAGTTCATACATTACTTTAGCGGATGGATCTACGTCTCAATGCGTTAGATCGCACTATTATCCCAACACCCTCACTTCATTTGCACTCTGTTTTAAATCTACCAAACTTATCCTTTAATCTACCGATTCAAGTAAACTTACTCGCTCTCTTAATTGTTGTATCTCATTCTTTCACGATTTTTGCTTGTTCCAGGATCTTATGACGAAGAAGATTATTGGTAAAGGACATGAATCCGGGGGCCTCTACATCCTCGATACACAAGTTCAAAGTCTCTTTTTCGTTGGGAGCTATGACCACTTTTTGCAAAGACACATTGTCGGTTAGGACATCCTTCATTATCTACGTTGAAGAAACTTTGTCCCGAGTTTTCGGTCTTTCGCATTAGATTGTGAGTCGCGTCCAACTTGCTAAACACCATCGTTTGAGTTCTAGTCCTCGAGTCAATAAACGAGCTAATGTCCCGTTTGCGTTGGTCCATTTTGATGTTTGGGGTCCTTGTCTGTGAGTGCCTAAAATTGGGTTTAAGTATTTTGTTACCTTTGTTGATGACTATTCTTGAATAGCGTGATTATTTTTAATGAAAAATCGTTGAGTTGTTTCATCACTTTACTACCTTTTGTGCGAAATCAAAACTCAATTTAATATGCCTGTCAAATTTTGTGATGATAATGCTTAAAGAATACTTTTTTAATCCTTTCAAAAATATATGGTGCAACATGGCATTATTCACCAAACTTCATATGTAGATACGCCATCTCAAAATGGTGTTGCGAACGCAAAAATAGACATCTTCATGAGATCGCTCGAGCCTTACTATTTCAAATGCAAGTTCTAAATATTTTTGCCGATGATCTTTGTATCACTGCTTGTTTTCTAATTAAGTATGCCCTCTTCGTTCTATCGGTGAAATTCCCTTTCAGGTTCTCTTTCTCGGTAAACCCTTATTTCCTATCGACCCAATGGACATTTGGTTGTACTTGTTTTGTTCGGGATGTCCGGCCTCAAGTAACCAAACTCGATCCAAAATCTCTAAAGTGTATCTTTCTTGGATATTCACGTGTACAAAAAGGTTATCGGTGTTATTGTCCCACTCTTAACAAGTATCTTGGTTGGCCGACGTCACTTTCTTTGAACAAACACCATTTGCACCTCCACCACTTCTACCCCGGAGAAATAGATGATGTACTTATATACACCATTACATCATCCGACTCGACGCGTTTTCTCACCCTACTAAACCTCCCATAACACAAAGTTTACACGTCGTCAACCATTTTCCACAAATGCTCCTCCCGATCCTTGTCTACGCCACTTCTTTTCGTCATCGGATCCGGTTCCAGTGATGATCTCCTATTGCGCCGTAAAAGGTAAACGACAATGTACTTATCCCATATCCTCTTTTGTGTCATTAATAGTTTATCACCATCCTCGTGCTCTTTTATTGTATCTCTTAACTCTGTTTCTATACCTAAAACTATTCATGAAGCTTTATCTCACCCGGGTTGGTGTAAGGCTATGATAGAGGAGATGAATGCTTTAGACACCAATGGTACTTGGGACTTAGTTAACTTACCTGCAGGTAAAAAGGCTATCGGTTGTAAGTGGGTCTTTGCTATTAAAACAAATTCCAATGGAACTATTGCTCGTTTGAAAGCGCGGCTCGTTGCTAAAGGATATGCTCAGACATATGGGGTTGATTATTCTGATACTTTTTCTCCTGTCGCAAAGCTTACGTCGGTCAGGTTATTCATTTATGTGGCGCCACATATAATTGGCCTTTGCATCAGTTAGACATTACAAATGCGTTCCTTCATGGTGACGTTCACGAAGAAGTCTACTTAGAGCAACCGCCTGGTTTTGTTGCTCAGGGGGAGTCTGGGAAAGTTTGTCGTCTTCGTAAGTCTTTATATGGCTTGAAACAAAGTCCTCGGGCATGGTTTGGAAAATTTAGTCAATTTTGTTGAAACATTTGGGATGAATAAGAGTAAATCGATCATTGGGTCTTCTACAAACGATCTCACAACGGCACCATCCTATTAGTTGTTTATGTTGATGATATTGTAATTTAGGAAGTGATAATGGCGGTATCTCATCTCTCAAAACTTTTCTTCATACTCAGTTCCATACAAAGGATCTAGGGGCACTAAAATACTTATTAGGTGTCGAGGTGATGAGAAGTAAGAAAGGAATATTCTTATCTCAAAGAAAATATGTGCTTGACTTGTTATCAGAGACGGGAAAATTGGGAGTCATGCAGCACTCCAATGGTTCCTAATGAACAACTTACGAAAAATGGTGAATTATTTACGGATCCCGAGAGATACAGGAGATTGGTTGGGAAACTAAACTATCTGTTTGTTACTCGCCCGATATTGCATATTCGATTAGTGTAGTAAGCAATATATGTCTTCCCCAACAATAGACCATTGGAAAGCTGTTGAGCATATTTTGTGCTATTTGAAAGGAGCACCTGGGCGAGGAATTCTATACAACAATCATGGGCATACTAGGATTGAAGGTTTTTCAGATGCTGACTGGGCAGGATCCAAGGAAGATCGGAGATCTACTTCAGGTTATTGTGTATTTGTTGGAGGAAATTTGGTGTCATGGAAAAGCAAAAAGCAAAATGTGGTCTCACGTTCGAGTGCAGAATCAGAATACAGGGCTATGGCCAAATCAGTATGTGAAATGATGTGGATTCATCAACTCCTCACTGAAGTAGGCTTAAAATTTCTCTACCGGCTAAGTTATGGTGTGACAACCAAGCTGCACTTCACATTGCTTCCAATCCAGTCTTTCATGAACGAACAAAACACACTGAGATTGACGGTCACTTCGTTCGTGAAAAGATTCAGAAATGATTGATCTCTAAAGGATACGTGAAAACTGGAGAACAATTACGGGATATCTTTACAAAAGCTCTTAATGGATTTTGGGTTGATTATCTTTGTAACAAGCTGGGTTTGATCAATATTTATGATCCAGCTTGAGGGGGAGTGTTAAAGTAAATGTATATAATATGTGAGTGGAGCATTTTAGGGAACATGTTATATTACTTTAAGGAGCACTTTAGGCTATATGTCTCCCATTCCTTGTATATAAATATGTAACCATATAATGAGTTAGATATCAAGATTAATAAGAATATTTCTACATGTAACAAGCTGGGCATTATTGATATATATGCTCCAGCTTGAGGGGGAGTGTTAATATAGTGTAGATATGGTATATGAATTAGGAGATTATTAGAATCCCATAGATTAGCCAATTGATTTAGTTTCCTTATTTTGGTTGCTCTCAACTTGTATATAAGGGTACCTTGTAATCAATGGAATACACAACTTATTCTGAATACAATACTTTACAGAAAGAAAAGTAAAGAAATGAAGGAGAAGGTTGACGTTTTTTTGGTGAAGTACATGTATAATGCATTGCCTTAATAATTGCAAGATGAGTACAGGGTTTGAGATTTGGATGCAAATACTCGGGGTACTAATGCTTCATTTCTATCGGATAATGTGCTTTATACATTCGTTACAACTATTCAGGAGATACAAAGGTTCTCTGTATGCTCAAAGTTATTAAATAGATTTGGAAACGGTTTTGTCATTTTTGGAAAGGTGGGTGTTTTTTCAACTGAAGAAGGAGGATTGAAATATGTACATGCCATTTTAAGTATCTGGTGCAGCATGTAGATGGCTTGATCTTGGTTGCCCTTAATTTTAAAGAAACTGACTTGCGAGGTTTGTGATGTTAAAATGCCTTCTTATGATGATATAATTGCTCATCGTGTACCCAGGAATTGAATCCTCATCTTTACGAATTAAACTGAGCGACAATCTGATGCGAACAGATACATAGTTCTTCTACACCAAGCTTGAGGTTAAAGTGCAACCTTATCTGGAATTTGGAACTTCTAATAAAACTTGAAAAGTGAAGGGATGCAGGGTTAGAGTTACCAAATCTTAACCTCTCACTTGCTTTTGATATCGGTGATTTACAATGTTCTTGCTCGATTGCCTTGAAAGGTATAATGAACTATTTACATTCTTAACATTGTGGGAAAAAAATCCAATGCATATGTCTAGGCACAGTATATTCTTCATCTATTCACATATTTTAAGTTGATTCTGTGTACATAGGTTTTCCATGGTAAAGCTCCATTATATGTTTTCTGAAATCCGTTACTGAAAATAGGTCTTTCAAAGAATTCTCAAAGCATATGCTTCAAAGCTTTTTGCTCGACTGACAAAGGGTGGCACAGGAATGGATGGACAAATAAAGGTACTCATTTCTTGTTTCCTTTTTAGGTTGTTCATATGCAATTACGTTTTTTGTACTTTTCACTGACTGGCTATTTCTTGCAGACATCTGACAGGAATGAACGCATGATCTGTTATATTGTTAACACGGCTGAATATTGCCACAAGACGGTTGGTGTTTTCAATTGATTTATTTATCTACAATGATCAATAAGGTTCTAGAAAATTAATGATGTGTTTTATTGGATTGAGACTACAGAATGTGAATTGGGTTTTGCAGCACATATTTGGTCTGCGCTATTAAACTAATTATACAACTTTATCCAACACCAAACGAATCAACTACTTGTTTGGTCAGCCATCTGACCTTGTAATAGATCTTTAATATTAGAAATTATTTTTTGTAGTATTCTCTATTTGACTAAGAGCAGTCTTGTTTTAAGTAAGCTTCTATATGAAGAATAAAGTACTTGAGATGATGTCATAAAATACTTTGTTGTCAGTGCATTTTTTCTAATTTATTATTTCCTCATCTTTTTATAATCCTCTCCTTTGTCTCTTTGTCCAAGCTAACTCCCTTCTTACGTTTTCGATCAGTCAGAAGAATTGGCTGAAAATGTATGTAAAATAGTTGATCCCCAGTATGCTGACAGGATTGATATGTCTGAAGTACAGGTAGAAAGTTTCTCATACTCTCCCCCCCCAGCCCTTCTCTACTTTCTTGACGCACAACAATGCTGCATTTATGCAGGATGAGTTCTCAGCAGTTATAACAAAAGCATTGGTAACTCTTGTGCATGGTATAGAAACTAAATTTGATGCTGAAATGGCTGCAATGACACGTGTTCCTTGGGGCACCCTCGAAAGTGTTGGTGACCAATCAGAGTAAGATGACTTTATATGTTAACCATTGTACATCCTAGTACACCTGTTTTTTGTTTTGACTTTATGGGTATTCCTGTAGGTACGTGAATGGCATAAATACAATTTTGACTTCAAGCGTTCCTGTACTTGGGAGCCTTCTTTCTCCTATATATTTCCAATTCTTTCTTGATAAGGTGAATACGTAAAGTATGATCTCATGTTTGTCCACTTCTTATCTTGCTATTTATTCCGAGTGTGATACTTAAGGAATTCTTTTGTGTTAACACCATTTGTTTCCTGTATACACATGGTTGTATTTGCAATGAACATTGGTGAGCTTAATTGTCAAGAAGGAACCATGAAAGTGACCCTTCGGGTAAAATGATAGGAGTGATAATAATGGGTTACTCTGGGCAACACACATGTTACTTGGTTTATAAAATGTACTTCAGTGTGGTACAACTTGCTTTTGGTGATTTCTCGACTTGTCTTAGTATTTTGCCCTCCCTGGTGTATATGAGTTCCATGTAAAGATAATGCCTATTTGATCTTCATTAGTCATACTTTCATATTCTTTCTTTTGTCTCATGAGATGGAGGGTGTGAAAGGAGAAGCATGATCTCTCCCATAATGTTTCTTGTGTGAAGAGTAATTAAACTAATAAAATGGAATTCTCCACCCAATGCATATGATTGGGGCCCAGGCGCTAATATTAAGTGTACTATGAACAATATTATGCTATTTGAAAACAATGATATGTGAGGAGCAATTCCTTCTTTTTCTGAATTTCTTTTATTATTTTGTGTTTGGGTTCAAGCTCACATTTCATTTATTCTTTGCAGCTTGCGTCAAGTCTTGGTCCTCGCTTTTACCTCAATATTTTCAAATGCAAGCACATATCAGAAACAGGAGCACAACAAGTATATGTTTTGTTAACTCTTACTGTGTCTGAACAATTATAATGCATGAGTTGACCAGATGACATTTCCATTCAGACAGCAGACAATCTGGTTGCTTAGAAACATTTCCAATACACATATGGTTGCTTAAATATATAAGAAATTCTGCTAGTAAAATACATATACATATATTATTTGTTAAGGCTTATGTATTTTTGCAATTTGCAGATGTTGTTGGATACACAAGCTGTGAAAACAATTCTTCTGGATATTCCTAACCTTGGAAAGCAGGTGAGATGTCAACTTCAATTTGAGTTGCACATTTTCCTATAACCTGCAAATAAGATGGAAGCTGCATCTGCTTGTTCTAGTGCATGACTTGGTTCCTTAATTGGAGGGTTAAAACTATGAAAATGGTTTCACTTTAAATCCAAAAATCTTGAGTTTTACCCTCCCCTAGATTTGTGTTTTTCTTTGTTGAGAACCAAATTTCTGATCGTTCAGACATAATTAATATATACACAACAATTGTATATGAGTAGATCTTTTTATGCTGCTTCCACATTTCAATGCATGTTTGTGCAAACGTTTTCTTCTTACGAATGAAGATGTCATAAAACCATCTCAATATTCACTCTGTCGTTTCAGCTTGAAATGCTCGGTGACACTCCCACATTTATTTAAGGGATAATTACGAAAAAAACCTGAGGTTCGGTCTAATTACAAAAAAACCCACAGGTTTTTGAAAATTGCAAAAAGCCCCTTGAGGTTTGGTTCCATCTTACATTTCCTTCATAAGCAGAAAATATTTCAAAAATCCCCTTGACATTTATAAAAATATTACAGTTATCCCCTTAAATTAGACATAATCAAACTTGAGGGCGCATTTTGTAATTTTGAAACATCTGTGGGTTTTATGTAATCAGCCCAGACCTCAGGGGTGTTTTTGTAATTATCTCTTTATTTAATAACTAACCGAGGCTTGATTACGTCTATTCTTTTGGATCTGGACAACATATTGTGGTTACAATTTTTTTTTTTTGGTATTATTTTTCATGTTCTATGTTTGCATAGTTTTGATTCTACATGGAATTTAGTTCGATGTGTTTATGTGAAGCAGTTTAGTAGGCCTAAATGAGAACTAAAAAGAATGACCAGTGCTATTCTCAGTATGCGCCATTTGTTTCTCTGAACAGAAATCTGCAGCTGCTGGATACTCAAAATTTGTTAGTCGTGAAATGAGCAAAGCTGAAGCACTGCTAAAGGTGTGATTGAATTTTTACACTGACCTTTCCCTTAAAAAGGTACTTTTATACCTTTTCCCGCTTAATGTACCATTACTTGTCATACAGGTCATTTTGTCTCCAGTTGACTCTGTGTCAGATACATATTGTGCTCTGCTGCCTGAGGGTACACCTTCAGAGTTCCAACGGATTCTGGATCTAAAGGTTGTTTAACCATCATATTATGTTTGTTTCCTTTGTGTTTCTAAATCGGGAATTCATAATACGTACCTTTTTTTGGCTATTTGATGGCTTATACACGCATATATGAATAGAAATGGTTTAATTCCTTTCTGAATCTATAACAATTTCCGCGTCTAATGGAGGCTTGTGCCTGAGTTATTTTGCAGTTTGCCATTTATATATAGATTAATAATCAAAGGGTAAATTACAAAAATTATCCTGATGTTTAGCTTAATTACAAAAATTCCAGTTATTTTTTAAAATTACAAATACCCATTGAAGGTACAAAAAACTCTTTTGAGGTTTGTATTTGTTTAGTAAATAATGAGGGGATGCTATACTCCTATTTGTCAAATAGAAACAGATATCACGGCGATATTTTTAATTTTGAAAGACATTTTTTTTTTGGGTAATTAGTCTAAACCTCAGAAGTAGTTTTTGTAATTATCCCATAATCAGATTCAGCTGCTCTCTGTCTCACTTATACTGTCTTTGCAGGGCCTCAAACGAACTGAACAGCAAAGCATACTAGACGACTATAACAAACGCGGAGCAGGGACCTATGGACCAAATCTGAAGCCAGTGGTTCCAGCTGCACCTAACACTTCGGTTGCACCTGATGTAGCTAGTCCATCGAGTCCTGGAATCATCCCATTGAAGGAAGAAATCGTGGCGAGAGCAGCTGCTCTTGGGGAGAGGTGCTGCCACAACCGGGATCCGGAGATTACTATCATTTACTGATTCAACTACCAGGGACCGAAAGGATGGTACATTCAGGAAGCTTTTCATTGGATGAAATGTGTAGTTGAATCATTTCTCCACTGATAGGGATGGCAATGGGGTTCGAATAAGACCTGGACTAGATCCATTTTAGGGTAGACTTTAATGTCAGGGGCTAGTTTTTCCATTCCAGACCCGACCCGTTTTATTTATTTATTATTTATTTTTAAATATTTATTATATGTTGATATTTTATATAATTTTTATTTTTAATATTTTTTAAATAATAGAAGAGGTCTAGTGGGTTTAACGGGTCTCTCCATAGGTGTGGGTCTTGAGCAGGTCTAGGTCTGGGCCAGCGTCCTAAAAAACTTGGTCGATTGGTTCTCTGGCCCAAGCAGACCTGATCCAGATCCGACTCATTGTCGCCTCTATTGCCACCCCTATCCCGACATGGAGTTGGTCCCGATATTCCGTAGTTCAAAGTAATATGTCTAATCTTTTCACAATTGTGATCCTCCCACGCCCACACACCGCACACCAACCCAACAAGGCGGTATAGAAACCTCTTGCATCTATTGAGTTCTTTTGGAGGTTACTGGTGTGCAGATATTTTTTGAGTTGGCGGAAATTATTTGTGTATGCAAAAATTTCACAAACTTCTTATTGATAGATATACAAGTTAGGGTCCTTAGGAATTTATTATGTTAAAGGTTGCAATAACTTGGATTAATAAGCCTCGCAATAGTTGACATTTTAACTGATTGGTTTCTTGTAAAAGCCTCTATTATCCACTATTGCATTAGTTCTTTATGTTAGATTAATTGGTACACATAATAGAAAAATGAAGAAGATGAATTGATAGAACTCTTGAGAAATACAACAAATATAATGAAAAACAATACAATACAAATGGGGAGGGAGGTAGGGATGGCAATGGGTAGGATTCGGGTAGGATTCTATATCCTTCATCCCCATCCCCATTTATTATAATCATACCCATCCCCATACCCATACCCATCGGGTATTCAATTTTCATACCCATACCCATACCCATCGGAGGATCGGGTATTCATACCCTACCCATACCCATCGGGTATTCAATTTTCATACCCATACCCATCGGAGGATCGGGTATTCATACCCTACCCATACCCTGTTACCATTTACAATTGTATTTTTTTAAATTTAAGTTATTTCTTTATTTTTAAAGAGAAATTTGAGTTATTTAAATAAAGATATAGATATTTACTAAAATCTTAAGAAAACAATAAGGAAAAAAGAATAAAAATAGGAATTAGCCAACTAAATATTATAAAAATATAGCAAAATATTAAAAAGGATTAAACAAGAATATTATTAGTGGGTTAGTAGATTTTGGTTGGGACTTGGGGAAAAAATTCTTTTTTTTTAAATATAAATAAATAGAGTTGTATAAATAAAAAAATATATGTAAAATATTATAAATAAATATATATGTAGATATTATATATATATATATATATATATAATATTATTATTTAAATCGGATATCGGGTAGGGTATGAGTAGAATGTACCTAAACCCACCTCCATACCCATACCCGAAAATCCCCATACCCACGTACCCATTTATTTAATTGGGTACAAAATTACCCTTCATACCCTTCTCCATTAGGGTCGGGTATCGGATCCTCCGTCGGGTTCGGAGGAAATTGCCATCCCTAGAGGGAGGCTACTAATATATAGATAAAACCCTAGCTATCAACTAAGAAAGGGAAAATACAAAACTACCCCCATAACATAAATATAACTCTAACATTCCCCCACAAACTCATGATGATGTAGTAGAAATCATCGAGAGTTTGCCAACCAAAAACGAAAGCGCGGAAGCGGATGCGACTTGGTGAAAAGATCCGCAATCAGAAAGATGATGAGATGAATGGTAAGTCGAGGTCCCATGTTGCAAGTGATGACGAGTGACATGACAATCAATCTCAATATGCTTTGTTCTTTCGTGAGAAAACCGAGTTGTGAGCAATCAATAGACTTTGGTTATCACAATGCATGGGAGTAGGTGAGGACAAATGAACACCCATATCTGCAAGAAGCCAACGTAACCAAACTATTTCATTTGTAGTAGAAGCCATTGCCCGATCATCGCCTCTGTGGAGGATCGAGACACAACATTTTGTTTCTTACTCTTCCAAGAAATAAGTGAGTCTCCAAGAAAAATACAAAAACCAAGAGTGGATTTTCGATCGGTAGGATCACCGCCCAATCCGCATCGAATATGCCTCAACTCTAATGAAGATGTAGATGGAAACAAAAGACTCTCGAAAAGTGTGCCACGGAGGTATCACAAGATACGAGTAATCGCTTGACCCAATGAATGTAGTGGGGCAAGTGACAAACCGACTCACAATATGAATAAACATATGCAAGATCTGGACGCGTAATGGTAAGATAAACCAAACTTCCAACGATAGTGCGATATAAGGTAGGACCAGGCAATGGTGTGCCATCAGAAGGAGAATATCGAACATTAAGTTCAAGAGGCGTATCAACCGTCCCGATGCTCGTAAAGACGAGCTAGATCAAGTATGTCACAATGTCTTGGTGTGAAATAAGATAACCTCGAGGGGAGCGGGCTACCTCAATACCCAAGAAATATCGCAAAGGTCCCAAATCTTTCATTTCAAAGCGAGAAGCTAACTCAGATTTCAATAATGCAATCCCATCAACATCATCCCGTTGATGATCATGTCATCAACATATAAGGAAAGAAGAATAATACCAAGACATGTACGCTTGAAGAAAAGGGCGTAATCATGGTTCTTTGGAACTAAAACCAAGTGAAGTAAGCACGACAGAGAATTTTTGAACCAAGCCCGTGGAGCCTGTTTGAGACCATACAATGCTTTCTTAAGCTTGCAAACTTCGCCCGACTATGAGGAACTCCGGTGGTGGGATCATGTAAACTTCTTCTTTGAAGATCACCATTCAAGAAGGCATTTTTGACATCCAATTGAAATATGTGCGATTTGGACGGAAAAACAAAGAATAGAGTACGGTAAATAGTCATCTTTGCAACAGGGCAAATGTTTCCTCATAATCCATACAATCTTTTGTTGTGAATAACCTTTAGCAACCAATCGTACTTTATATCGCTCAATCTGAACCATCGATTTGGTTTTAATTTTATAAACCCAACGCGAACCAATTGCCGTTTACCAGGTGGTAAAGATACCAAATCCCAGTGTTTGTTTTATGCAAAGCGAAAGTTCCTCGATCATAGCATCTTTGCCATAAGGGATCGAATCGCCTCTTTATAGGAGTGTGGTTCGAAATTTGGTGAATAGAGGACAAAAATGAAGCAAAGCGGGAGAATAAGAGGAATAAACAAAGTCGTAATCGAGTGGACTTACGTGTACGTTGGGGATATCGAGGAGGCAAACGATACACAATTTCAGGAAGCGATTGGGGTGCCGTAGGCGTAGACGGAACAACAATATCTGATGAGTCTCTATCTGTGTTATCCGAGAATGGATCAATATGAACAAGATCAGTTTTGGAGATGTTATGAGGACTAGAGGAAATAGAGAAGAATGGAATATGCTCAAGAAAAAATACATGACGAGACACATATAATTTTTGAGCAACAGGATCAAAACAACTGTATCCCTTTTGACCTTCTCCATATCCTAAGAAAACACAAATAGCTGAACGAGAAGATAATTTTCTGCGTTCAACATGAAGACGAAGGACAAAACATGCACAACCAAAGACTCGTAAAGACGAATAACTAGGGAGGAACCATAAAGTCTCCGAAATGGTGATAAATCGATGTAATGGATGATGGAATCCTATTTATACAATGGACAGAAGAACGACTTCCCCATAATTCACTTGGAACCGAACTAGATAGTAAAAGTGAGCGGCGGTTTCAATGATATGCCTATATTTTCTTTCAAAGAATACCATTTTGTTGGGAGTATCGTGCAAGAAGTTTGATGTAAAGTCACATCGAAAGCAAGCAATTCACGAAAATTATTAGATGTGTATTCCCCACCCAAGTCACATCTAAAGCATTTTATGATAGCAGATAATTGAGTTTTTACAAAAGCGCGAAATGAAGTATATATACTCAGAAAATCAGAACGATGATTCATAAAATAAACCCAACAATAACGAGAATAATCATCAATAAAAGAGACATAATATCGGGAACCCCCCTTTGTGGAAATGGGAGCAGGTCCCCACACATCAGAATGAACCAAATCAAATGACGCAGTAGAAGAAGAAACACTTCGTTTAAAAGGTAAAACGGAAAATTTTGCCAGTTTACAACCACTACAATCAGAAATATCATGAGATGACAATTTTCCTAATAAACCTGTAGAAGCCAAAAATCTTAAACGTGAAGACAAAACATGACCCAAACAAGAATGCCACAAATAAAAGCTAGACGATGAAGGACTCAAACGAAAAGAAGACAAATCAACAGTATAAGCTGCGATAGAGGGTACTCTAAGCTCATCCAAAATGTATAACTCTCCGTGCCTACGGCCTGTCCCAATCGCCTTCCGGGAATTTGGATCCCGCACACAACAAAAGTAAGAGAGAATGATACTAAGTAACTGAATCACACAATTGGCTAATGTAAAACAAGATTTAATGCAAGTTTGGGAATATGGTAGACATGTGGAAGAGACAATTGAAAGGTGTGGCTACAGATCCGATTCCTGCTAAGGGTAACAAAGTACCATAAGCAGTAACAACAAGTTTAGCATTTGTTGGTAAAATGGAAGTAAAACATGATATATCGGGGATATATGATGAAAAGCTCAATCTAATACCCAAATAGATGAGGATATACCGACTTAACTCGGAGTTGACAAACCCGAGGAGACAAAGCATGAGACGAGGCAAGAAATTTCTCAAACGTTCGGCAATTGTATCCATCAAGGCCGATCGAAGTAAGAATGCCGACGTCATAGAATCGATGAGGTACAGTGCGGCAAAGAAGACGAGTCGGTGGAGGCGGCCTAAAACCACGTTGATTTGGGTGAACAAACCGATTTTGGGGAGGTCGTGGATTTTTTCGTTGAAAGCGTTGTTGTCCTCCTTTATTCAACTCGGGACATTGAGCTTTCCAATGTCCTAGTTGTTTGATAGCTACATTCATTATCAAGAACCTTTGGGTGAGGTCCGAAAGAAAGGAACAGAAGGTGGACGATGGGGCACGGCAAGAACGGATGAAGGAGGAACATGAAAAACTCCTTTCCCGCTTTGAGACTTGAGGCGTAATTCTCTCGCTAGCAATTCACTTACAATGAGAATCAACCGATGGTAGAGGAAGACGGTACAATATATTCCCGAGGAAGGGACTCAAAATAATCCCGAGCGCCATCAAAATCGAACCAATCATTGCTCCTCTCACGAGCAATATAGGGGGCAAATGCGCGAAGTTCACTAGATTCGATGAGGCTAATTGATCCCAAAGATCGGTCATAGCAGAATAAAATTCTTGGACAATCATATCTTTTTCTTTCAAGAGATCGAATATCTATTTCCAACTGATCTTGTTTAGCAAAATTCGATTGAGTATACACTTAGTTCCAAATGTTCCCAAACTTCTTTAGCAAAGATCATATTTAGCCAATTGCATACCAATAGAGTTCTCCGCTGCATTGTTAACCCAATTGATAATTTTCGAATTGTTCACTTCCCAAACCTCTAATTCCTCAACATATTTAGTATTATCTTTCTCAACAGGTTGCTTTTGTGTTCGAGAAATATAACTCCACAATTTTTTTCCTCTCAAAAATTTCTCATGACATAATTCCAATATGAATAATTCTTTCCATTCAAGCGTACACTAATCGATTGCAACGAATCATCTCTTTCACCCACCATAATGAATAATGACGAGAAAATCAAATGAAATACCAACCAAACAACTAGATAGATCGATGCAAATATCCAACAAATCAAGCCAACTCTACCAACAAAACTATTGCAAATAATCTGATTCTTGAGGCCAAAAAGATAGCAAACCCAACAAGTGCTAACAGATTGAAAATCGAATGAAAATAACACAAAGCTGCAACATACTCACTGTGTAATCGATATATACCCACCGGATCCGCGAACTGACACTGGTACACCCATCGGAAAAAAAAAAATGAAGTCGATGATGCTTTTAAAACCTTGCTCTTGATACCATGTTAGATTAATTGGTACACATGATAGAAAAATGAAGAAGGTGAATTGATAGAACTCTTGAGAAATACAACAAATATAATGAAAAACAATACAATACAAATGGGGAGGGAGACTACTAATATATAGATAAAACTCTAACTATCAACTAAGAAAGGGAAAATACAAAACTACCCCCATAACATAAATATAACTCTAACACTTTCCAGAATATTTAGGTCGATATGTTTTGCTCTCTGTGATCAGGTTCATGCATGCAAATCCTGCGCTAATTTCTCTCGAAATTTATGATATTAACTATTAAGAACTGTTTGTGTTGCTTGATTCATTTATTCATTTGCTTATTTCTTTTATTGTTTTGCTAGAAATGCTTCGCTATGCTTTACTCTCTATCTCAAATTTGTTACTTCGATTTTCTTGCTGTGATATCTGGCTTCGCTTTATTCGACGGTCAATATTTCTTAACTTAATCATTATCGGTCGAGGTTTTTTGATTGCAGTTAACTGTGCCTAGAACCATGGCGGACCCACCTATTTTTAAACTTGCATCTGCTAATTAAGGTTAAGGGTCGAAAACATTCACCCTTTGATTGTCAATTTATGATCTGAAATCGACGAATGTTGAATTAATGTGTGACCCATGTAGGTTGTGCCCAGGTGGTCCAATATTTATGATGTGAAGTCCTAATAAGTATATAAAGCCCAACTACTTCATTCTTATTTTTTGATGTTTTCCCTCGTTTTCTTTTCTGGGAGAATTTTGAAGCTAAAGGTTGCAAAAGTTGGTGGATTTGCTTTTTTCCTTTTTTTTTTTTTTTTGTCTATATGCTTAATCTAAGGATCAAAGTGTCATTCTCTTCTTCATTCGTTTCCTTGATAGTTATAAGGGCTAATTACAATAAAGAAACCGGATGTTTTTGAAAATTATAAAAGAAACCCTAGTTGTTTGATTTCGTCTTTACATTTTCTCCTTTCAAACGAAAAAATATTTCAAAGACCCCCAACAATTACAGAAATATTATAGTTATCTTCTTAAATTTAAGATAAAATCAAACCTCATTGGATGTTTTTGTAATTGGTCAAAACCTCCGGAGCTTTTTTGGTAATTATCCCTAGTTTTAAATAGTATTTTACAATTGAGAGTGCATCAGGTGTCAACAATTTTCTCTTTACCACTTATGAACATATCCTTTTTATTCTTGGACTTATATTGAACATATCTTGATATGCATAGTTAAAATTAAACGGACATTTTGTCGTATTTTATAGAGGACGGAAATCCTATATCTATGTTAAAAAAAGAGGTTAATAACGATAGTCATCGATGGGCTATGGCATTTCGATTTATTTATTTCAGTTTCTTTAAATTCAGACTTGATCTTTCTTTTAAAAAAAAACATACTTGATCTTGCTTATATCCTTTTAGTTTATATCTACTGCGTGAAATAAAAAAAAATGAAACATTACAACTTGAACTGTTCTGGATAAATGTTTAATTTATTAGTACGTGTTTGGCTTTTTGTGTAAAAAGTAAAACATTTATGTTAACTGGGATCTTTTGTCATTAGGGATATTATAATATGCATCATTTCGCATACGTTAACAAAGTCAAAAAGTAGTTTTATGTTTGGTTATATAAATTTTATATCTTTGTTTTGCTTTCCTGGTAGTAAAAAGAATCTTCTCTTTACTTTTATTAGTTTTGTCTACATTTACATTTATGATACTATATAAATATATATATATGACATATAATGAGATATGTCCTTAAAGCTGAAAAACAAACCAAACTACGTGAAATCGATCATTAAAAGTTCGTTTGAGCTCAATTCGTTAATATAACGAGTCAAATTTGAACACATTTTCTCATTTGATAATATGTAAAGATCGGCTCAAGCTCGACTCAGTTAATAAAATAAGAATGAATTATGTGTAAAATTATTAAGTTACTCGAGCTCGATTCGTGTTCGACTCGCACTACAAGAAAATTCCAGTTTACCGACAGAAATTGCCGACAAAAATGGTTTTGTCACTAAATTTTACAATTACCTACAGAATACCTACAAAATAAAAAATATAATTTCCCCTCAAATTATACCAACAAATTACCGACAGATTACCGACAATTTTTCAATTGCAAGCGATGATTTTACGTAGGTATTTACCAATGATTTTAGATTACGTAGCTAAATATTTTACCTATAATGGTTTTACCTACAATGATTTTACCTACACTTTACAATTTTCTTAACATTTACCTACAGATTTTTCTGTAGGTAAACTGATTTTTTCTTGTAGTGTCGACTAAAGCTCGTTCGAGCTCGATTTGATTGATAAAATCAAACTCAAAAACAATCTTTAAAGCTGATAAAAATTCAAATAAGCTACAATAGTACTATATTCAGCTCAACTCAATTCGTTTACAACCCTACGTGTCGCTATACCTCAAATAGATATTTTGTGGGAGATAATCATATTTTGATGATCGATTAGGGTTGTTTACAATTTAGTAAATCAATTGAACCGAAAATTAAAATTACCGAAATCTTCTCGAAAATTCAATGTGAAATTAATTGCTTTTCATTTCCACAGAATTCGGTATTTGTTTCATTTCGATTCGATTCGATTTTATTTTTAGTTTACCAAATCATCTATATTTTAGTTTTATATACATATTTCTATATCATTTTTAACTTACCAGTACTAAAAAATAAATAAAACTACAATTATATACCGAAATCTTCTCGAAAATTCAATGTGAAATTAATTGCTTTTCATTTCCACAGAATTCGGTATTTGTTTCAGCTCAGTTCAGTTCGATTTTATTTTTAGTTTACCAAATCATCTATATTTTAGTTTTATATACATATTTCTATATCATTTTTAACTTACCAGTACTAAAAAATAAATAAAACTACAATTATATATCAACGATTCAAATCAAATATTTTGATTTGAATCGATCATAATTTGAAATAAATAGAATATAAGATACAAATGTGAATCTTGGATCTTGTTCTGAATAAGTATTTATTAGTATTTGTTTGGTGTTTTGTCTTTTGTGTAAAAAGTATAATATTTATGTTAACTGGGATCGTCTGTCATTGGGGACATCATGTCATGAACAAGTTCCAATACATCAAGAAAGTGCAAAATTTGTTTATCAATGGCATCATGTCTTTTTGATATTTGTTTTCCTTATGGGGTTATTATTTTTATATTTAAGCACCAGGTGTTGTTTAAGTATCTTCATCAAATATTATGTAAACCAACATACTTTTGTATATATTTAGACTAGTCAATTATGAACATATCATGAGCTAGGTCTGTACCCACAACCACAACTCAGAGTCTCAACATTTTTTTTTTCTAATAGTATTTACGTGCAATTTACAATTTGAAATTTTAGGGATGATTAAAAAAACCACCCTAAGGTTTGGGATAATTATAGTAAAACCCCAAGAAGCTTCAAAATTATAAAAATCTTATTTAATATGGCAGGGACGGAAGCATAAACTGTAGCATGGGGGGCAGAATTAAAAATATTTGAGAGAAAAGCGGCGATATTGGAAATATCTAGGAAGACAAATAACTATATACATATATGTACTACATAACATAAAAAATTTGAGGGGAGGCGATATATGGCCCCTTCCAGATCCCTCTCGGTCCGTCCTTGAATATGACAATTTGATATGGCATTTTATTAATGGTGTGAAAGATATACACTAAGCTTACTTCTATTATTGTTTCAAAAAAAAAAACTTACTTTTATTATGTATGAATTAAAATGTAACAGTAAATAGAACATATGTTACAATGCCAATTGTTGGATCTTGTTCTGGATAAGTATTATTTTATTAGTATCTCTATGTGATGTTTTGTTTAATATGTTTATTAACTGGGATCCTTCTGGCATTGGGGATATTGTATATAATATGGACCATAACCAATGAATCAACTACGTACAAAATATGCTTATCTTTGGCATCAACTCTATGGTAGATTTGCATTCCTGACAGTCTTTTTATTCAAATTAACAAGAGATGTTTAAGAATCTTATCTTTACTTTGTAATCAAACATTATTTATATCAAGATATTTTTGTCTATATTTTGACTTAAGAAACTAAGAACGTATCATGAGATCTGTAGCTACAGCTCAAACATATTATAGACCTACTATTTAATTTTATTGTCGGAGAAATCCTATACTCACGCTCAAAGTGGTTTATTAATCGTAGTGATCATCGAGTATGTTAAACTTTTTTTTTTCATCGAGTATGTTACTTAATTAAAACTCATATTTTATCGGGAAAATTGCAAAAATAGTCCCAAAAGATAAGGTCATGATTCGCATTTAAGTCCCATAAATTTTGAAATTTGCGTCTTGGTACCATATATTTGTGGCCTTTTTGTATTTTAGTCCATTAAGTTTTAGTATAGTGCAATTTTAGTCCTACAGTAATTGCAATTTTGGTCCTCATGGGCCACTTTATACTTTCATAATGCTAAAAATACCCTTATTTGTTCAAATGAATTATTGGCTAAGTCTTGGCTCGAAAATTGGCGGGGCGGGGCAGGATATCACTTTCGCCCAGCGGGTGCCTGCCCCACCCCGCGCCACCTATTTTTTTATTGTATTTAATATATTTTACATATATAATATATATTATAATATAATTTTTATATTCTAATATTATATCCACTATTTATAAAATGAAAATAACAACTTTTGTAAAGAGTATTTTATAAATCTATTTAAAATAGATATTTTTTTATTTTCCTATTTATGTTAATTTAGTTCGAATTCGGGACGGGTGCCCCCCGCCCGTGACTGCGACGGTCTAGGTTTTAGGAGATACATGCCCTGCCCTGTTGCCATCCCTAGCAAAAATGCATGGCCCGCTCCAACCCGAAATATCATTTTGTTCATGAATACTGTCGGGTCGCGCCAAAAGTCGGTCCAAACCAAATATACTCGAATTTTTTCGAGCCTAAAAAATCGCAGCCCAATCTAGTCCAATACCCCTTGGCGGTCGGGTCGGACCATGAGTCAAGCTGGATTTTGCCAGCTCTAATACGGATGAATTGGATCTAGTTGTGATTTCTCATATGGCGTGTTGTACATATTGGGCCTTTTGCCCTAATTTGTGCAATGGGTCAAAATCGTCACCTCCAGAAAAATATGGGACTATAATTGATTACTTCTAAAAGTTACGGGTCTAAAATGCTATTTTTAGCAATAAGGTTAAAACGGTCAAGGACTAAACTGCTATTTTACAAAGTTACAAGACTAAAATGCGAATGACCATAACTTATGGGACTAAATTTGCAATTTTTCCTATTTTATCCGTACAGTGTGTTGACGCCCGTTTCGATCAACAATCCGTGTAGTATGATTAGGATGGAGATGAAACAATAAAATAACTTAAAATAAACTGAAAAGTGGAATTTGTGGCAATTTTATTAATTTGGACCGAGCTGGAACTCTAATCGGTTGCTGATTGAACGGGCGTCAGCAAATTGGCACTAGAATGAGGGCATATTGATCTAGTCGTGTCATTCTCGTCAAGCATTCCAACTAGAAATCCATAAATCCAACATGAGTTAAGGAGAAAATACGAATCACGACAATTCAAAATATATATCGACGGGGGCCACCGAGCATAACTCCCCACAGGAAAGGAAACTGGGGCCTTGGTAACGTCTCCAGTTCATGATCAGTTTTTCCCATCTTCTTAAAGATGGCCCAGTTGGCGAGTCAGGTCTTGAAAACACCTCAACCTCAAGCCTTGGTCCCCGAGGACGGATTCAAAATTTTTTTATATTGGGGGCAAAAAACCAATATATTTATAAACAACATCAAAAATAAAATATATACAATCATAAACTACATCAAAAAAAAAGTTAATAGGGGCACATTTTTTTCTTTTTGACCTAATTAATAGCTTTTAAAAGTAAAAAAAATAAAAATAAAATTAAAAAAACACAAAAAAGAAAAAATGACATTTGGGTTGTGCCTCCGCCGCTGTTGGCCCCTCTTGCTCCTCATAACTTTCCTAATAATGCCTACGACCCTAAAGCAAACTTGGGAGAGCAAGAGGCTACGTCACAAAACCGCCATTGTTACATTATCCACATGTAGCTGCTAGAAAGACCAATTTCCATCTCATCCAGAGATTAGCATCTCATCCTAACTGGGATCTCTCCGGGTCAAGACCGAATAGCCTAGCCAACCGAGATGACTTGGAAACAAACCTTGGCAAGATGAGTTGGAAAAGTCAACAACGACCGAGATGAAACTTCAGTGGCAGACACACGTGCCAAATCTGTCAAGACAACACAACAAATAACAAAGTTAATAATATCACCTAAGCAAGACCACAAAATGACAAGTGTCTCACTATCAAGGTAGGCCTAATGATTGCTACTCCACTAATTGTATTAGTATATATAGAACTCACTTATTGTTAGAAAATATTTTTTGAGCAGACTTAATAAATGCTCTATAGTTAATACACCTTGATGGCAACCGACTAGAGTTTCAGTTCGATCCAAATCAATAAAATCACCACAAATTCTAATTTTCAGTTTATTTTCAGTTATTTTATTATTTCATCTCCAGCCAAAATAACATTACCGAATAAAATGGAGTCAGCAAGTACCTACACGTATGTATGAATATCAAATTAAGTATACTTACATACAGATTGTGAAATGTCGCGCCGCAAAATGCTCCATATTTTTGACAAATTATATGCTATTTTAATATTTATTGATTTATGATTATACTAATTATTATTAAATAAGTATCCTAAAGTTGTGTCGTAATTTGTATAAAACTAATGTCAAAACAAACATTATTTTTGCTCCAATCAATTCTTTTACATACGTCTATATTGAATCCAGATATTAATCGTTTTCATATTTTTGGCAAAAAAAAATTGCCGTAATTTATAACAAATATTCCTAGTATTCATATGAATCAGCTGCCAAAAGAAAATTCAATCTTATATTAAATATTTAGGAAAAATCGTCAATGTAATATTTACATTTTGAATCGTGTATTCCAATTTAATATTCTTCTTATATTCATGCCACATGTACATGTGTTCACCCCAGGAATTGAGCTTAATTAATTATATATGTACACTTATCTGTGGTGTTTTGTCTAATATGTTGACTGGATTTTTTGTGACTGGCCATAACCAACGTGAACTGTCTGTCTCGGATCCTGTTCAAGATAAGTTAATTAATTTATTAGTATTTGCTTCTTTTTTTTGTGTGTGTGTAATATGTTAACTGGCATTTTCTGTCATTATGTACATCAACTAAGTATACAATATGATTAATTATCTAAGGCATCATCTCTTTTTGATTTTAATTTGCTTCCTTGATAGTTAGTTTTTACATTTAAGCACAATTAGATGTTCAAGAATCTTATCTTTTTACAATTGTAATCACCTTATCCAAATCAAAATATTTTCCTCTACATTTAGATAAGCAATTATCAATTATGAACATATCATGAGGCGGACTATGATATTTTCAAGTATTTTACAGTGGGTGTACATTCTATGCTCACGTCCAAGAAGGGACGTAATTAATTGTGGTCATCGATCGATGTAGTATTTGCATTTCACATCGATCGCCTGTTTGTGTTTGGTTTGTTGTGTTAGAAATCGAATCACAAAGGTCCTGCTTTAATTCACAAAATCCATATAAAAACATGCTTTGACAGATCTACCATGATAATCCGAGAGAGGAAGAAATTAATCTTAAACACGGAAGCGTACCTGAATCCATTAGGGAATTATGGCTTGAGAATTCTGGATCTAGATCTGGTTTTGGTCTTCCAGACAAGCGGTTCTCTTGAGAGTTCTGTATTGTTCTGTATTACGTCTATTGAAGGAGAACAAACGTTTCTCTTATTTAACAACCGTCGCCAGGGGACCATAACCGTTTCGGATAAGTACCCCCTTTATTTTCTATTTGGTCCCTCAACAAATAGAAAATCTCTTAATAGTATCTACACATTTAATCACATAACAATTTGATACCCTTTTAATCCAAAATTAAAACTTTATTAGATCACTTTAATTGGATTAAACCGTAAGACAGCTATGCACATTTAATTAACATATGTAAATCCAAATTAAATATTTCCAACAATCTCCCACTTGGACTACATATGTTACCAAACAAATGTGCAATACCTTATGAGCTCAAATCTTGCTGTCACATATAAGAGTATCCCTAAACAATCTCGTCCATTGATTGTACTAATACAGGACTAAAGAGGCTTTCATCACTTTATGCGTGAATAAACCCATCAATAATCACATATACCAGCACAACCAAATGACATAGATCAATCATGGGTGCGTAGCATGTAAATTACATGTAATGTGATCTAACATGTCTATTTCCAACTGGTCCACCTTATTCCTTAGTGAGATCAATCATAACCAAAATGACAGAGTGTAATAAACTGAATATTTTATATATGTACAGAAATATCCAAAATACACAAAATGTGTCCAAAGTAATGTATAGAGCAATAAAATTACAAACTCCCACTAAAACAAAGTATCCTGAAACTGTATTACACCCATACGAGCAGTGTGCTCGTGAAAGACCCTGGGTGTTAATCATTTAGTAAGCGGATCCGCAATCATTGAGTGCGTCGATATGCTCTATAGTTATCGACCACACTTTGTACTCTTTCCTTCACAACCGGGGAACTTTATGTCAATGTGTTTCGACTTAGTAGAGCTCTGTTGTTATTAGAAATATAGCTTTGCCGAGTTATTGTCACAATACAACTTTAATGGTCTTTCTATATTCTCAAGAATGCGTGACCAGTGACAAAATTTCGAGCTATATTCCATGATTGGATGCCTCATAAAGCATGCTACAAATTCATTTGCCATGGTAGAAAGATGCTACAAGTGTGTCCGCTTATCACTTCTCCATGAAATGGCTCGACCAATAAGAAAATGTAGCCCGAAGTGGATCTCCTATCTTTGTCTTGGCATCCATAAAAATCGAATCAGAATACCCTATGATCTCCAACTGATCTGATTTTCTGTATGTGAGCATGTAATCCTTTGTTCTCTGTAAATACCTCATCACCCGTTTGGGTGTTTTCCAGTGATCCATACTAAGGTTACTTAAATATCTACCCAACATGCCAACAACAAATGCTATATCAGGTCTCGTGCAGACCTGAGCATACATAAGACTCCCAACAGCTGAAGCATAGGGAATCTTCTGCATTTCCTTAATTTCCAGATTTCCTTTAGGGCATTGTTCGAGACTAAACTTGTCTCCCTTAGCTATAGGGGTGTCTCCTGGTTTGCAATTCTGCATGCCAAATCTTTGCAACACTTTCTCTATGTAGCTCTTTTGTGGTAATCCAAGAATACCCCGAGAACGATCATGGTGTATCTGAATTCCCAGAATAAAAGAAGCTTCCCCAAGATCTTTCATCTCAAATTTCTTTGATAGAAATTTCTTGGTATCGTGCAACAATCCTGAGTCATTAGTGGCAAGCAGAATGTCATCCACATACAAGACCAGAAAAATACACTTACTCCCACTAAACTTGTGATACACACAATCATCAACAACATTAGTCTCAAAACCGAACGAGACTACTACTTGATGAAACTTGTGATACCACTGACGAGAAGCTTGCTTGAGCCCATAGATGGATTTCTTTAATTTGCAGACCATAGACTTTGAGTCTCCAGACACAAAGTTTTCTGGTTGCACCACATATATCGTCTCGTCAATATCTCCATTGAGGAACGCCGTCTTTACATCCATCTGATGTAACTCAAGGTCAAAATGTGCAAAAATGCCATAATTATCCTGAAAGAGTCTTTCGTGGAAACCGGAGAGAAAGTCTCTTTAAAATTAATGCCTTCTTTCTGAGTAAAGCCTTTAGCTACAAGACGAGCCTTATATCTTTCCACATTACCCTTCGAATCCCTCTTGGTCTTAAAAATCCATTTGCAACCAATAGGTTTCGCACCTTCAGGTAATGGGACAAGATCCCAAACTTGATTGTCTTGCATTGACTTATACTCTTCATTCATGGCATCAATCCACTTTTGAGAGTTTGGATCCTGCATGGCTTGACGGAAATTGATCGGATCATTTTCCATCAATCCATTATTATCCTCATTTTCTTGGAGAAATACCACATAATCATCCGGAATAGCATTTTTCTTTTCTCTAGTGGACCTCCTTAATGGCACTAGTTCTTGAGGTTGTTGAGTTTGTTCTTCCTGAATAGTTTCAACACTCAAGGAGTTCTTCAACATTATCCTGTTGAGGTTCCGAATCTACTTCTCGGCTAATGACAGGAATAGAAACCTGAACATCATCAGAAGCAGTAATAGGTGTCGAGATCGACCCCTCCTCAAAGGTAATGTCTCTAACCTTATTTCTCCCCTCAACCTCAACCTCCTCAAAGAATACCGCATTTCCCGTCTCAAAAATAGACCTTCTAGTGGGATCATAAAACTTAAAACCCCTTGATTTTTCTGAGTAACCAATAAAGTAGCTGCCAACTGTTTTGGAGTCCAATTTCTTTTCATTTGGCCTATAAGGCCTAGCATCAGCTGGACATCCCTATATGTGAAAGTGGTTTAGACTAGGCTTTCGCCTAGTCCAAAGTTCAAAAGGTGTTTTAGTAGCTGCTTTAGTTGGTACCCTGTTGAGAATATAAGTTGCAGTCTTTAGTGCATCTCCCCAGAGTGATTCTGGCAAAGAGGAATGACTAATCATACTTCTTACCATATCCTTTAGACACCTGTTTCGTTTTTCAGGAACACCATTCATGTTAGGCGTCCCCGGCATGGTGTAAGTGGGACGATTCCACATTCCTCTAGAAAGATAGCAAAAGGTCCTGGACGTTGTTCTCCTGAACCATCATATCTGCCGTAGTACTCACCTCCACGGTCGAATCGACTGACTTTAATTTTTCTTTGAGTTGATTCTCAACTTGACCTTAAAAACCTTGAACATGTCCAATGCCTCCGATTTTTCATGAATTAGATATAGGTACCCATAGCGTGAGTAATCGTCTATGAATGATACAAAATAATGTTGACCATTCCAAGAAGCCTTAGGAAATGGCCCACAAATGTCTGTATGTATCAATTCTAAGATATATGAAGTTCTGTTGGCACCTAATCTCTTTATTTTGGTCTGTTTTCCTTTAATACACTCAACACAAACATCAAGATCCGAAAAGTCAAGTGTATCCAAAATACTGTCTGACACAAGTCTCTCAATACTGTTTTTTGAGATATAACCTAAATGCTTGTGCCACAATTTAGCCGAATTTTCTTTATTTAATTTTCGCTTGGTACCTCTTGATTCAACATGCAGGGTTTCATTATATGAAATAATAGTATCAAGCATATATAGATTGTCATAAACACTTAATGAACCGGTACCAACAATACTTGAATTAAATGAAAGACTAAACTGACAATTTCCAAATGAACAAGAAAAACCATATTTGTCCAATAAGGAAATAGAAACCAAATTCCGCCTAAACGACGGTACAACAAAAGTGTCTTTCAAATCCAAGAAAAAACCAGTTCCTAATAACAATCTAAAATGCCCTATTGCCTCCACTTCTACCGATTTGCCATCACCCACAAAGATATATCTTTCACCATCAGTTCATTTTCGGTAGCTCAGGCAACCCTGCATTGAAACACTTATGTGAGTAGTAGCACCAGAATCTAATCACCAAGTGTTTTCAGGTACTGAAGCTAAATTAACTTCAGAACAGACCAAAGCAAGAAATGTACCTTTCTTCACACGCCAAGCGCGATACTTGGTACAATCCTTGTTTTTGTGTCCAGGTTTGCCACAAAAGAAACACCCATCCTGAGTTTCACCTTTCTTCTTTTGTCTTTGGACCCTTATCATTAGACTTTCTCAACATCATTTTTCCTTTTGCCCTTATCCTTGGAAGATCTTGGCGATTGAGCAATCTCGGTTATTTCTTGCTTCAACCTTTCTTCCTCTTGCACACAGTATGAAATGAGCTCATTAAGAGTCCACTTCTCCCTTTGACAGTTGTAACTGACCTTAAACTGACTGAATTGTGCATGAAGCGATATGAGCACTAAATGCGCGAGTAAGTCCTCAGACACCTCGAGCTTTAGTGCCCTTAACTTTGAAGCAATGTGAGCCATCTCCATGATGTACTCCCTTATGTTTCCCTTGCCCTTATACTTAAGTGAGATCAAGTTAGCCAAAAGCGTACTTGTCTCGGCCTTATCGTTTTTAACAAAACGCTTTTCAATTTCTGCAAGGTACTCACTGGCCATAGTAACTTCCTCAGAAGTTGTGCCTCGAAAGGCTTCTGGAATGCCGCGCTTAATGATCATTAGACTAACGCGATTTGAGCGCTCCCACTTCTCAAAGTTCTGCTTTTCCTCTGCAGAACTTGCATCCGTAAGAGAAGGAGGTTGCGCAACCCTTATCGCATAGTCCAGATCCATGCAGCCCAAAATGATCAGAATATTTTCTTTCCAATCTTTAAAGTTCGACCCATTGAGCATGGGAATGTTGTTGGTGTTAGCAGAAATAGAAGTAGCAGACATCATAGCTGAAGAGAGAACAAAACCAAAATTAACTGTCATTCATGCTCACATTAAACCGAATAATCAATCATTAAATCTAAATAAGTTGGTAACATCACGAGGCACCTAACACAACATTAATTAATATCAAGTCTTTGGACAGTAATATTAACTCGTAAGTGGCTACCTCTTGTAGCGATCGAACACTGACAATAAATCCTGTCAAGCAATATTGTCTTCCTTTGGGCCGACAAATCACTTACATGGATAACCTTATAATTGCCACGTATTTACCACCACAGGTGTTTGTGCATTTCGGGCCAAGTATTAACCTTCATTGGGGCCGGCTAATACCCGCATGAATATACACAAACACAAACATCCAATATTCTTAATGAATAAATCTACACAAGAGAGGTCACTTTGGCGACTTCTTGTTTCAATAAACCCATTTTGATTATTAGACAAAATAAAATGGGACATGAGATGCACCAAACAAATTTAAAATTAAATGATCGAACATATATACCTTATTTATTGGGGCCAATAAAAAAAATACAAACTTTAATAGTGCATCAGACAAAGATTACAATTCAACCCATAATTTCTGAAAACTACAAATTAGCCCCAAGGTCACAAGTTTTTGGTCAAAAAAACCATCTTTCCCAAATCGCCAACTTCGAAATCGTACCCATCATAATAGAATAATAGAACAGACATGAATATCAATTTCTTCATCCAAAAGCAACAACATCGAATTCAAAATCCATGACTTTATAATTACATGAGAATGACTTCATGAATGAGAAACCAAATTCCAAACATTTGGCTGAATCCACAACATAGTTACCAAAATTCACATGTAAATCCATGAACTTTCAATATTTCTCAATTCAAGAAAAGAACAGAGAACATTAACAAATTCAATAACTGTAATGGGTATACAACCAAGAACAATTATCCTAATCTCCAAAGTCAACCGAAACAGGGAAGGCCTTTTTCTAGACCGTATGCGTCAAAAAAAAAAATTCATGAATAAACCGCAAATCCAGTCCAGAAAAATCAACAAATAAAAATCGGTGACCGACAACAAAAGCTATTTTCTGAATCCATTGAAATCGGAAAACAACTCGTCAAACCTTAATATTCAAGAAATTCAGAAAACCCTAACATCCCTTTAACGAAGAATCATCGAAAAATCACGTAATTCTTCGCAAATCTCAGAGAATCATGTGTAGAGTGGCTCTGATACCACTTGTTAGAAATCGAATCACAAAGGGCATGCTTTAATTCACAAAATCCATATAAAAACATGCTTTGACAGATCTACCATGATAATTGTTGCATATAGGGGGTCATTTTCAGGTTTGTTAGTTGGTTAGCTGGAAAGGGTATTACAGTCATTTCCTTGTTCACGTGTTTGGTGCTATCTTTCTTCTATAAATAGTTGCTCTTTTGGCTGTAAAACTTTGAACAATTGAGTTGAATAAAAGGCTTTACTTCTTTTCTCTATATTCATGCAATATATGTTTATAACATGGTATCCAGAGCCTAAATTCACGATCGCAATATGCCACGAAACACGGCTTGGAATGTGATAGCCATGGGAAAGAGAACTGGAGCAGATGGTGAGGATTTAAATCCAGAAGAAATTGCGGATGGATCTCGCACTGGCCAACTGGTGAATCACACAGATGATGCGTTCATTCTGCACAATTCGGATCATCCAGGTATGATCTTAGTTTCAAATCCGCTGACGGATACAAATTACTTGTCGTGGCGACGTGCCATGGTAATTGCGTTAGGAGCAAAAACGAAGCTAGGCTTCATTGATGGAAGAATTTCTCAGCCTGAACCTGATTCGCTTGAATATAAGCAGTGGAGGAAAATTGATTACATGTTATATAGCTGGATTTTGAACTCTCTCAGTAAGGATTTGGTTGATGCATTCCTCTACGCTGATTCCGCCAAAGCACTTTGGGATGAAATAGAGCAAAGATACGGAGAAAGTAATGGTCCTCTTCTCTACCAGCTGCAGAAAGAAATTGCCACAATCAAACAAGGTACTGCAAATGTAGCTACATATTTTACTAAATTGAAGCGATTATGGGATGAATATGCTAGTTTAGTTACATTACCACCTTGCACTTGTGGGCTGTTTTGGAGGCAAATACTAGATTCCTGCAATTTCTTATGGGCTTAAATGATAGTTATGAAAGTGTTCGGAGTCAGATTTTATTGCTTGATCCTTTGCCTACTGTCAACAAAGCTTACTCTATGATACAACGTGTGGAAAAACAGAGATCAGTGGAGAGATTGTATCCTGATGCTATAGAAAATGCAGCTATGTTTACTAGACAAACAAGACAAGGAAGAGGAAATACGAGCGGTGGGAGAGGAGAGCTGGAGGAATAGGTCGTGGTTTTGGTACTAGCGGGGAGTTTTTACTCCTTCTAACTGGTCAGGTGGTAGAGGCAGGGGAAATGTTAGATTGACTAAAGAGGAGAAGGCTAAACTTGTCTGTGATCATTGTCATGAAAATGGTCATGTAATACAAAATTGTTTCAAGTTGCATGGTTTTCCGGATTGGTATAAGGATATCAAGGAGCAGAAATCAAGGCAAGCTGCCAATACAGCAACTAATTTGGCAGATGTTGTGTCTGGCCATCATGATCAAATTGCAGGACACAGGGGGCCTTTAACTGATATATCCAACTTGATACAACAAGAAATTGCAAAATACATGGGGATAAAGTTGCATGGTGGATCAGATGGCTCAGGTTCAGGGGAGACAAGTCTGAATTATGCTCATTTTGTGGAGTGTGCAGGTACTCCTTTACATGGTGTTTTTGATGTGGCTTTGACTAGTCTTGATTGTATTGATGCAGGTTCCTGGATTTTAGACACTGGAGCCAGTAGACATATGTGTGCAAATTCTAACCTCTTGACTAATATCACACCTCTCAACCCATATATCGTTTTGTTACCCAATGGCACCACACTACTACATTACATTCAGGCGGGAGAGATTTCCCTTGCACCAAATCTTTCCTTACATGATGTCCTTGTTGTGCCTCAGTTTAAATATAACCTGTTATCTGTATCACAACTGACTCAATCCACCAAACTGAAATGCATCTTTTATCCTTCACATTATCTTATACAGGACCTGGAGACTGATAGTGTGGTGGCAACTGGAAAGGCAGTTGGAAGTCTGTACATCTACCAGCCGTCTCAAACACTTGTGAAACATTCTCTTTGTAATTCAGTTCCTTTTTCTGCTAATATTTCTGTCTTTGAGACATGGCACAAAAGGCTTGGCCATGCATCTCCCTATGTACTAGAACATTTGCCTTTTCTTAAGCCATTTTGTAATAACTCTCTCAAACAGTCTATACTCAGTTGTGATATATGTCATAAATCAAAGCAACCAAGGTTGCCTTTTCCTGTTAGTCATTCATGTGTTGTTTCTTTGTTTGAGTTGATCCATGTGGATATTTGGGGACCTTATAATTCTTTTTTTATCACAAACACACCATACATGCTTACAGTGGTGGATGATTATAGTCGAGGCACTTGGATATACCTTATGCATCATAAAAGCCAAGTACCTAATCTCTTAGAAGCTTTCTTTAAAATGGTGGAGACACAATTTGGTATCACTGTCAAAACACTCCGCAGTGATAATGGTGCAGAATTTTTAAGCCATAAATGTCAGCATCTCTTTGTCAGTCTTGGTATCATTCATCAAACCTCTTGTCCTCACACTCCCCAACAAAATGGGGTTGTTGAGAGGAAGCACAGACAACTGCTTAACACTGCTCGAGCTCTCATGTTCCAATCTAATCTTCCTTCCAAATTTTGGCCTTATTCTCTTCTTACCTCAGCCTACCTCATTAATCGACTCCCCACTTCAGCTCTAAACTGGAAAACTCCCTATGAACTTCTCTACAACACTCCTGCAGATTACAATTACCTCAAACCCTTCGGTTGTCTCGCTTTTGCCACTAACATTGAACCTCAGAAAACTAAATTTTGCACCTAGAGCCCATAAATGCATCTTTGTGGGCTATGTGATGGGAAAGAAAGGCTATAGGTTATTTGATCTTGATGCTCAGAAGTTTCTTGTCTCCAGAGATGTTACCTTTATTGACATCAATTTCCTTATCACTCTATCCCTTCAATTCTTGCTTCCACCCCTTTACCTTTTCCTATCCTTCCTGATGATGAATCCCCAGCTACTCTGCCTGCTTCTTCCATTCCACCTTCCCCTGTATCTCCTGTATCTACTCTTCCTTTGAGAAGGAGCACTCGAACTCAACAGAAACCACTATAACACTCTGATTATGTTATGAATTCTATGCCTGCACCAGTTGCCACTCATCAGTCATCCTCTCCAGGTAGCTCATACCCCATCTCTACCTTTCCCTTTACAGTTTCCCCCATTTTGCACAGCACATATGTGTCTTTCTTGGCGAATTTGTCTAACTTGCAGGAGCCCACTGATTACTTCAAGCTAGCCAGCAACCTGATTGGGTGGCTGCCATGCAACAAGAGTTGATGGATTTAGAGCAAAATCATACTTGGGATCTAGTCTCTTTGCCTCCGGGGAAGAAGGCAATAGGGAGCAAGTGGGTGTTTAAAACTAAGCTCAAACCTGATGGTAGTGTGGACAGGTTCAAGGCTCGTTTAGTGGCAAAGGGGTACCATCAAGTGTACGGTGTTGATTACCTTGATAGCTTTTCCCTGGTGGCTAAAATGGACACTGTCTGAATTTTAATTGCAATGGCAGTTTTTAAAGGGTGGTCCTTGCATCATCTCGATATTAATAATGCATTTCTCCATGGCTTTCTTGATGAGGATATTTTCATGCTACCTCCTGAGGGTAGGGGTGGGCACGGGTCGGGTATTTTCGGGTTCGGGTAGTTCGGGTCGGGTACCCGATTAATCGGGTAGCACATTTTGCTACCAGATACCTACCCGACAAAATCGGGTATCCGATATTTCGGGTACCCAATTTTTTCGGATACCCGACAATCGGGTTTCGGTTTTTCTCTCTGTTTTGTTTTTCAAAGTTGAGCCTTCATTTTCACCGCCAAAGAATATATATGTATTGATTTGTCATTTGAAGGTTGAATGATCTAGAAAAACAACAAAACCCTTCGACTAATACTCACGAATCCATACAATATCATCAACTTCTAGAATAAAATTTACAAACACATATTGTACACAATTCTACCGCAAATCTTCAACAATCGACTATAGGCATAGCTTGAAAAGCTTGAAAAGAAACCCACAAAGAAAGAGAGAAAAAGTTGCGAGAGAGAAAAGAAAAAAATTAAATAAACTAAGAGAAAGTGAGGGAATGTTTTTAAATGTTGAAAATAAAAATTTGAATCCACTAGTGAAAGCATAAAGTAGAAGTCCCCACCCTCGTAATATTTTCATCCGAGATCTGCTTTCCCCTACATACTCATTTTCTCGCTTCAAAAATCGGGTACCCGATCGGGTTTTCGGGTAGATGTTCCACCACCCAAAACCCGAATAATATTGTTCGGTGTATCGGGTTACCCCAAAACCCTATCTTTTCAAAGAATTACCCTAAGCATGATCGGGTAATACCCGATCGGGTCGGTCGGGACCAAAACCCGAACCCGGATGCCCACCCCTACCTGAGGGATATACCAAGGCTTTGCCGGGTCAAGTTTGTCATCTCCGACGGAGTTTATACGGGCTTAAACAAGCCTCTCGCCAATGGAATACTGAGTTTTGTGCTAAACTTCTTGATTTTGGTTTTCAACAATCGATGCATGATTACTGCTTGTTCTAGAAGCATTCAGCAGATCGGTTTTTGGCCTTGGTTGTCTACGTAGATGATGTCATGTTTATTGGCTCCCATGATGAGGATATCTCTGCTCTCAAATTGTATTTGGATAAGCTTTTCACGATTAAGGATCTCGGGCCTGCTAAGTATTTTTTGGGGATTGAACTTGCTCGGGGCCCTACGGGAATTTATCTCAATCAGCGCAAATATATCTTAGACATTATCAAGGATGTTGGTTTATTGGAATGCAGACCTGCTTCCACCCCTCTTCCTGCTGGTCTGAAGCTGGCTGTTCAAGGTGGTGTTCCACTCACTGATCCGGATCGTTATCGGCGACTTGTTGGTCGTCTTCTGTACTTAAATATGACCTGACCTGACGTTGCTTATGCCGTTCAACAACTTAGCCAGTTTGTTAATTCCCCTTGCTCTTCTCATTGGGATGCGGTAGTTCATGTTGTGCGTTATTTGAAGGGACATCCGTCCACTGGTCTTTTTTATCCTGCCCATGGGTCATTTTCTTTAGAAGCATACAACGATGCCGACTGGGGTGCTTGTCATGATACCCGTCGCTCCTTGACAGGGTATTGTGTCTTCCTTGGGGATGCTTTGGTGGCCTGGAAAACTAAGAAACAAAATATGGTGTCACGCTCTTGGGCAGAGCTGAGTACCGTAGCGTTGGGGAGTACAGTTTGTGAACTTAAATGGCTTAGTTATCTCTTAAATGATCTTCAGATTTCCTTTCCTTCTCCTATTCCTCTTTGGTGCGATAATCAAGCGGCATTGCACATAGTTGCGAACCCGGTATTTCACGAGAGGACTAAATATCTCGAAATCGATTGTCATCTAGTCCGTAATCTCTATAAAGACGGTTTTGTCTTTGCCTCGAAGGTGTCTTCTTCGGGCCAACTTGCTCGATATTTTTACTAAGCCCTTGGGGGTGCTTCATTTGATAAGTTTGTTGTCAAGTCGGGTTTGGTGGATCTTCACCATACTCACTTGAGGGGCTTATTGCATATAGGGGTCATTTTCGGAGGTTTGTTAGTTGGTTAGGTTTGGAAAGGGTATTACGAGTCATTTCGTGTTCACGTGTTTGGTGCTATCTTTCTTCTATAAATAGTTGCTCTTTTGGCTGTAAAACTTTGAACAGTTGAGTTGAATAAAAGGCTTTACTTCTTTTCTCTATATTCATGCAATATATGTTTATAACAATAATCCGAGAGAGGAAGAAATTAATCTTAAACACTGAAGCGCACTAATCCATTAGGGAATTAGGGCTTGAGAGTTCTGGATCTAGATCTGGTTTTGGTCTTCCAGACAAGCGGTTCTCTTGAGAGTTCTGTATTGTTCTGTATTACGTCTATTGAAAGAGAACAGAGGTTTTTCTTATTTAAGAACCGTCGCCCGGGGACCATAACCGTTTCAGATAAGTATCCCCTTTATTTTCTATTTGGTCCCTCAACAAATAGAAAATCTCTTAATAGTATCTACACATTTAATCCCATAACAATTTGATACCCTTTTAATCCAAAATTAAAACTTTATTAGATTACTTTAATTGGATTAAACCGTAAGACAGCTATGCACATTTAATTAACATATGTAAGTCCAAATTAAATATTTCCAACATGTTGGGGTCTTATTTTTTTATTTTTTTTGGCACTCAGACTGACTAGTTTTCGATTCGATAGAGACAACAAATCAAATTATTGTCTTCCAAAAAAAGGGAAAAATGGTTTTCTAGATGACTCATGCATGCCTTATAGATTTTTCAAAGTAGATGTTGCACATTTTTCACAGTTTCATCTTTTATGGTTTTTAACCTATTTATTTCTATGTTTCTGTCTATACGTAGCTAGTATGAATTAATGAAATGAATTTCTTGTCAAAAAATAAAAATCTTGAAATTGATTTGTATACACTTAAGTCACATCTGCTGCGTAAATTTTCAAATAAAAGCAGTGAATAGAAGATAAAGATACTATGTGAAGTGTCTTGAATCTTGTTCTAAGCTGCCTAAGAGGGTGTTTGGCTAAGCTTATTTAAAACATCTTATAAGCTCCTACATCTGATAAGTTATTTTAGGAGCTTATAAGATGTTAGATCTTATTTTAAAAATAAGCTGTCAGAGTGTTTGGATAAAATAAGATAGTTGAGCTTATAAGCTGTTTTTTATATCTTATAAAATTATTAAGTTTATTTTTGTCTTTTGAATGTTTAAAATAAGGAGCTTATAAGCTCTTTTAAAAAAAGTTGGGGTGTAGGTACTTTTTTTTAGGAGCTTATAAGCTCTCTGACAGCTTTTTTTTAGAGCTTATAAGTTCTTTTGGAAAAAAATTACCAAACACATTTTAAGAGCTTATAAGCTCTTAAACATCTTATAAGCTATTTTTAAGAGCTTATAAGCTCAGCCAAACACCCTCTTAAGTATTAATATATTAGTATTTGTTTTTGCTTTTTTTTGAATCATTTATTAGTATTTATTTTGATGTTTAATTTATGTAAGAAAAATAATATTTATGCTAACTAAGATCTCCTGGCATTAAGGGATATATAAATAATATGGCCCATAAAGTAATATTACAAGTACACTAACAAAAGTACAAAGTACTCCCAAGTACTACAATTTTAATTATGCATTGAACTAATTAATTGGAGAAAAAGAAACATGACCAAAACTCCAATAAGATTAATTAATGCTCAAAATTAAACTAAAAAGTTAACATTAATGTGGATCCCATAATCATCAAGTACATAGAAAAAAAATAATAGTAAAACTAAAACTCTTTTCCATTCTGCTTAAATTATGTTTTAAATGATCAAACATGGGAAGTGCTCTTGAATGAGCCAAGAAGGGTTTTAGCTGCTCCTGCCCTCAAAATGAACTGATGATAGAAGGCTGCTATGGCTGCACCAATGAAGGGTCCTACCCAGAATATCCACTGAAGTTTCAAAAATAATTAAAAAAATTAATTAGTAAAATAAGAAACTCAGAAAAATATCAATTTTTTTGGAAATATATATATGAATTATATTTATGGAAGTAGTAAATTACATGATCATTCCAAGCCTTGTCCTGGTTGTAGATTACAGCAGCTCCAAGACTCCTAGCAGGGTTGATGCCTGTCCCGGTTATCGGTATCGTTGCTAAATGAACCATGAACACCGCAAACCCGATCGGGAGAGGCGCCAATACCTAATATTCAAATTTCATCTTGTATTTCAATACACGAGGTAAAATCACATACATAACAATGAATCGAGTCGAGACGACCTAAGTATTGCAGACTTCTAGGAATGAGTACTAGACTTGATCAATCTTCCAAGATCACACATTTACTTCAAAATTATCATTTACATTTACCTTATAGCATGTCTCAATATGAAGCTTCATTTTTAAATAATTAATTTAGGGATAATTACAAAAACGAGCTCCGAGGTTTGAGCTAATTAAAAAAATCCATAGATTATTGAAAATTACAAAAATCCCCCTGAAATTTGATTTTGCATTAGACTTTAACCCTACATAAGCAAAATTATTTCAAACACTCATTACATTTGTAAAAATATTACAGTTACCTCCTTTTTCAAGACACGATCAAACCTCGTGAGGCGTTTTGTGATTTTGAAACTACTCTCTGTGTTTTTGCTGTTATTACCCCAAACCTCGCGAGGTTTGATTTTGTATTACACTTACGCTGATTTCATAAGCAAAAAAAAAATTAAACATCCCCTTATATTTATAAAAATATTATAGTTACCCCTTTTACATTTAAGACACAATCAAACGTTACGAGGCTTTTCGTAGTTTTGAATTTTTTCTGAGTTTTCTTGTAATTACTGCAAACATTCGGGGTAGTTTTTGTAAAGGTAATCAAAGTATGAAGATCTTACAGGGACATGAGAATCTCTAGCATTCCTCTTAGGATCGGTGGCGGAGAAAACAGTGTAAACGAGAACGAAAGTGCCAATGATCTCCGCCCCCAACCCGACAGAGGAGGTGTACCCGTCGGCGAGGCCATTGGCTCCACCGCCGTACTTATTGTAGTAAGAACTCTGGAAAGTTTTGACGAGGCCCACGCCGCAAATGGCCCCTAAACACTGGGCGACCATGTACATCACAGCCCTCACCAGCGACACCTTCCGCGCCACCAACAGCCCAAATGTCACCGCCGGGTTAATGTGTCCCCCTGCACCACACACACACAGTATCGCTTATAAGCTAATCCTTCAAAAATACATATATACAAAAAAAGACCCCTGAAATTTGGCTAATTACAAAAAAATCTAGAGATATTTCAAAATTATTATAAAAAAAAAAAGACTAAGAGATTATGTTTTAAATTTAAGGGGTAACTGATAATATCAATATTATGGGAATTTTTAAAATATTTTTTCTTATAAAAGGGAAAAATATAAGATGAAACCAAACTTCAAAGAGGTTGTTTTGTAATTTTAAAAAATCTCTATAATTTTTTGTAATTAGGCCAAAACTCGTGGAGGTTTTTGTAATTATCCCTATATATAATATATATAAATGCATGTGTCTTTATGTTGCAAAATAAGATATTTTATTCCAAAATTTATGTTTAGTCTCCTATATATCGTACGAATAATTGTCACGTGAGTTTTTTGATAGTTAGTACTTGTTTATAAAACCCAAATTTTATGATTAAAATTAATAATTTAATTTGGTAATTTTTGTACATTGTAGATTTATTTTTATTTATAAGTTATTCCTCTTTTCCTTCTTTTACTACATTTTCGAGCCAACCATGGAAGTAGCATATGGATCTCTTATTATCTATCGTATTGTTTTAGTTGGGATCTCTTTTTTTATGGTATTTCATTATAATATCACGTGTAAAAATAATGATATCAGCTTTTACACGTGATATCCATTTGACAAATTGAAATACCAAATAAAATACAATATAAGAGATCTCGTATTTATAGATATTTCACTTCAACAGGTGAATGTCACATGTGTAATATAACCGTTTATAATATAACGTAATTATTAGTACACATGACATGTTTAATTAAACTTGTTTTGTTTGTTATTTGAAAAGGCATGCAAAAACAACTTACTTCATCAACACAAATCTCTCCTGATCATCCACATGCAAAATCAATCAAAAAGAACTTATTTTTCCAAGAACAAAATAAAAATAAAAATGCCCAAAAAAAAAACAAACAAACCGGAAATTCCAGCAGTGCAGTAGACAAGAATGAAAATCATGCCACCAAAAGCCCAAGCAATGCCAAGAATACCCACACCACCACACGCGTCGCCCTCTGATTGGCTCTTGTACCCTATCACCGTCAGCACGGTGATGTAGAGGAACAAGAGCGTCGCTACGAACTCAGCTATCAAAGCCCTGTAGAACGACCACTTCCCCAGCTCCGCCGCGTCGAACAGCGGCGCGGCCGGCGGATCGTGGTAGTCCTTCGCACCGTATGAGCCGTGGTCCGTCACCATTTTTTGTCTACGTACACCGTATAAATGTATAGATACAGGAATGTGTTTATGTATATATGTTTGGAGGAGTGAGGGTGTGGAGGGGACCAGTGGGGTATTTATGGTGATATGTTAGTGTTTTTTGAGATTAATATAATAAATGATTAATTAATTTTAAAATGGGAGATGGGCCGATCATGGGCCCAAATTGGATTCACCAACCCCCACAGGACTCTGGCCCACCACGTTCTGCATAAAAAAAATTGTTCATGCAACGGCTAGTTGATTAATTTTACATTTTGTGGAGGGTAAGGAGGAAATAATTTTAATTGAAAAATACAATAATTTAGAGTTAGTTTTATATCATTATTTTAGATGGAAGGACAATTTAAAAATAAAATTCGTATAAAAGAAAAAATAAAAGATATTTGAGGACATTTAGAAAAAAGAGTTGTAACAAACTTTCTAGTTTCTACCCATGAAATGGGTTAGACTCGGCCACGAGTTGAGAAGTGACGAAGTTTTTGATTTTATTGGGAATAAAATTATAATTATATTTTTTTTATTTATTATTCGCACATAGTATTCATTATTAGGTCCAAATATTATCAGTCGACTGATAAGACCTATGACATTATTAAACAGTCCACAAGGCTCACTTCACTACATCGGGCCAATGAGGCTCACACCATCTCAGGTATAAAAAGTTCATCATATTCATTTGTAAGTAAGTTCGATTGAATCTGACCGAATTACTATAATTTGCTCTAGACTACTTCTCCTATGTATACTGATTTGAGCGTCGAAAGGGTCTTTATGGGACAACCCCAAGGACCTCCCTAATCTTATCATGCGTGTTGCAAGCTAGTTCTCACTCAGACATTTCATTAGCTTTGGAAGCTCAGCTCCTGAACAATCCTTGAAATGACTCAATTCATGGACATGAGAATGGAATTTGGAATATAAAACTCAACTACCTTAACTTGAAGTGATCTGCACATTCTTGTAGCATCAGAGTTCTAACTTTAATCATCTAAGGGCAATTAAGATCGGTTCCATTTAAGGATGGACTCTTTTTCTATTACAATATATTAACAAAATTATAACTATTTATCCGTGTCGTTGATTAATAATGGTCAAACATTTCAAAAATTAGTAGTTAACTACAAAGTTCAACCTTTCCATTGATTTGACACTTTTTCTTTTTTTAATACAAATTCTAGAAGGAGACGATTGGTAGAAATCAAAACCTGATGGTCTCGAATTGAGAATCTTTAATTGTTGAACCATTATTTGATTCCCGACCCGATCCTTTGTTAGGTCTAAAGTATTTCATAATAGTGGTAAGAAATGATATTGTTATTATTAATAAATAACTAAAAGAACAAAAAATAAAAATTACATGAAGTGGTGTTTTGTTATTAGTTCATTCGGCGTAGTTGAGAAACTCATTTTGTAAAACAAAAATTTGAGAAAGGTAAAGGTATTTTAGTCCTTTTCTTTATAAACAAAATGTATGTTATTTTGGAAAATGAATTTTCAAACTTTATTGGTTTTCATGTGAGAATTGAAAATATGTTTTTGTTGTCTGAATTTCTGTTTAGAAATGAAAATATGTTTGATTATAGTTTTTTGAATGCATTTTTCACATAGGTTTGCGTGATTGTAGCGTATTTCACATAGATTTGTTTGAGTATATATGGTGAAAACTTGTTTGGTTGTGTTTTCAAAAGAATATTTCCATAAAAAAATAAAAATTGAGAATAACTTTATTTCTATTGAGAATTCCCGAAATACACATAAACTCATTTTCTGTAATAGTTGAAAATTGAAAATTTGAATTTGAAAACACATCCATACATACTTGAAGTTCAAACCATTAATGGGGTCCAAATTAGTGTAAGACCAAACCAAGGGAATAATATAGTTTAGACTTATAATATGCAATACCAAATTTTATTTTATTTTTAAATAAATATCTTTATATTGCAGGGATGTCACACGTGTCACTCTTCCCATTTCGCTTGCTGCAAAGATGGGAATCTTTTTTAATTTATTTTTGGGGATAATTACAAAAACCTCCCTCAGGATTGGACTAATTACAAAAAAAATCTAGAGATATTTTAAAATTACAAAAAAAACATCAAGTTTGCTTCTGTTTTAAATTAAATGGGGTAATTGTAATATTTGTGTAAGTAACCGGGGGTTTTTTGAAATGTTTTTTGTTTATGAAGGGAAAAATGTGAAACATAGTCAACCTTAAGGTTTTTTTTTACAATTTTAAAAAATTTATAGGTTTTTTTGTAATTAGCCCAAACCTCAGGGAGTTTTTTGTAATTATCCTTTTTTTTATCTTCCCTCTAGTAAACAATAATATTATTATGTCAATAATTATCTAGTCCTAACTAATCAATTAAGAGATTTAAAAAGATCATATGATTACTCCTCCTAATGCATTTAACTCAACTAGTAGCACTGTCTAGCTCTCTCACATGGTAGTTGTTTTCTCCTCCTTTATTTTCTTCATCATTTTCTTCTCTCATAAGCCGGAAAATGATTAGTGACAAAAGCGATACCAGTTTCGTTAGTAAATGTTTTGTTCTGGTTACGATATTTTGATTATATTGATCAATTATATCCGTTTAGGTTTACATTATTTGTTTTAGATAAATATAGGTTTAAGATCTTACAGGTCTTCCAACTTATTTTTGCAACTTTTATTTTTCGATATTGTTATTAGTTGTAAGATTCTTTTTATGAAATAAATTCATTTTGATGCTGAGAAAAAAAATAGTAACATGGTATGCATATGATATATATGTACATATTTTTTTCGAAATCAATCGAGTGAGTCGGTTCAATTGAGAATCAATAATTAGTCGAGTTTGTGAGCTAGCTATAATGTTTGGGGGTATAATCGTGATTATATATATTTTATTAATTATATCATTATATCTGAATACTGTCAATTGGGCGACTCATGAGACTCAAACCATTATTGAGCACGAGCAACAGTTCACTAATTAGTGCCCAAACCATTATTATTTATTTTTTTGACGACCCAGAGTATTCCCACACCAACCGGGGGCACCACACTTTCTTAGGACTATGGGACATCCGTCCTTTCCAGGGATAGTCCTAATCTCTGAGGGAGGAGAGGCAAACTTCAACCCCTCACTTTGCGATAGTCATGTTTGAACCCAGGACCTTGAGATGCAATTGAAATAGTTCACTAATTAGTGCCCAAACCATTTTTTTTTAACGACCCAGAGTATTTCCACACCAGCCGGGGGCATAGACCCCACACTTTCTTAGGACTATGGGACATCCGTCCTTCCTAGGAATAGTCATAAATAGGGGTGGCAATGAGTGACACGACACGATAGCACGACACGAACACGACACAATTACAAATACGATTATAGAGACAAATGCACGATAAAACACGACACGATATGACACGACACGATAACACGACATGGACACAAAATTGAAAATTAATTTAAAATTACAACTATTGTTATATTAAAGTTCATAGAAAGTAGATAACACGAAAACACGATTGTGTGGCACGAACACGACACGATAACACGATTTGTCACATGTTGGAATTTTGTTTTGGTAAAATGAGTGTTGACCCGATTTTGACCAAATAATTAAATGGTTTCCATTAATGTAAAATAAAATTAAATTATTTGTAAAAATTCTACTAAGAGAGTAGATAAGAATAACATTTGGAATTTCTCAAAACCAATTCGGGGTGAATGAGAAATTAACGCTAAAAGTTAGCCACTTAATACAAATAAATGGTATGGAAAATGGAAAATGTGGGGAAGGAGAAATGCTTCATCCCACATAGAATAAAGAGGAAAAATATGCACACTTAATATATCCCAAGTGCAGGAACTTCAGATCATACTTCACGACTTAAAGTCTGAAGGGATGATTCTGAGTGAGTCGTTCCAAGTGGCTGCAATTATCGAAAAATTGCCGTCTTCGTGGAAAGATTTTAAGAACTACCTCAAGCACAAGCGGAAGGAAATGGGGCTTGAGGATTTAATAGTTTGACATCGGATTGAGGAAGACAACTGGGATTCCGAATAAAAATCGGCAAATGTGGGGGTGTGAAAACACGTTATGGAATACCAGTGGAGTTTCTGTTATATTTTTAAATGTAACAGAAGGTGTTACCAAAAGTGTTGTAAACATGAAACCACATTTGCATAAAGTGTTGCCGAAAGTGTTGTAACACTAAAGGCAGACACTTTAACAAGTTAAGTCTGAAGTCTTACTAAAAATGTGATAACACCAAAGGTTAGACACCTTGTAAAAGATGTTAATGGAGTTGTTGGAACTACTGTTCCAAATCTATTATTAGAGCGAGATTCTAACTGGATTGTCGGGACAATGTTCTAACAAAATAAAATAAAGTGGCGAGATCCATAAAAATTCGGATAATCTTGTGTTGAACAAGGATATCAGAAGTTGGAAGAAGCGACTTTACTTTTTAGCAAACCACATAAAGGAATTGCCTTGAAATATGGGGGTGCTTTGGAAAAAAGTAGAAGCACCCAAGAAAAATAAATTCAACATTGTTTATATAAATGATGGTACAGTCATTAAATCAAGGAATGTTGTATTTATATAAGATGTCTTTTCTTGCAAAGGAAAGGGGTAAGTGTAAAGTGATGTTGTCGAAGACATAATACCAATAAGCGAGTTGATTTCGAATGGGATTATTTTCGGTTGACTACGTGAAGTCAAAGGAAAACCTTGCGGATCCGCTTACAAAAGGCATACATCGAGATCAATTGTATAAACTGTTAAGGGGAATGGGTTTAAAATCCACAACTTAAAAAATGTTCATAGCGGTAACCTAACCTTGTGAATTGGAGATCCCAAGGCCTTGGTTCAATGGGACAACTAAGTTATGAATGTTTAGCTGAACACTTGGAAAATGTGTTACATCATTCTCGAAACATCCAAGTGAATGTAAACCTGCTGAATATGGTGAGGTTAAATTTAAACCTTTTAATGATTCCTATACCGAAAGGTGGAGTATGGCAGGATACTCTTCAATAAGAGATCACCTATATAAGTGAGAAGTAATGGCCGCTTCAAAGAAACACTTATGAATCTAAGATATGGTCTAGGGCCGAAATGGACACAACGTGAGAACAACGAGTGTTAGAGTTATTATTGTGTAAGTATTATTGTCTCGGTTTACACAAACGACTGAGTAGTTCAAGACATCGCGTCACTAAGCAGCTAGTAAATCCGATAATATTTTACTAAGGAAGGTTCTAAGCCACAAGCTACCTATCCTGATGCAATAACGATTCGCCGAGACTTTCAAGCGAATCTGCATACACATATATTTCATTCATGTGGGGGATTGTTGGAATTTTGTTTTGGTAAAATGGGTGTTGACCCAATTTCGTCCAAATAATTAAGTGGTTTTCATTAGTGTAAAACGAAATTAAATTATTTGTAAAAATTCTACTAAGAGAGTAGATAAAAATAGCATTTGGAATTTCTCAAAACCAATTCGGGGTGAATGGGAAATTAATGCTAGAAGTTAGCCACTTAATAAAAATAAATGGTATGAAGAATGGAAAATGTGGGGAAGGAGAAATGCTCCATCCCACATAGAATAAAAAGGCAAAGTTTGCACACTTAATGTATCCCAAGTTGAACATGGGTTTGGGCCCCAGGGGCACCCGAGGTTTAAAGGGGTGACCTACATGCTTGTGGGTTTGGTTCAAAGCACACGCGTGTCTTGCCCGAAAGACGGCGCGACGCACGACCCACATGATCGTCGTGCATTAAGCAAACTTTGTTCGCATCATCGGGTCGTCGTCGTCAGTCGTACCGCCGCGCATCCACGCACGCGGGCAGTGCACGCGTCAGGCGTCGTCGTCGTCGTCGATGAACAAATGTGTATGTTCGGTTGCAAAATGTGTCTTCTCGAGCCAAAAGACGTGAGCTTTCCATACGAGGCATCTGAGGCCTATAATAATCGACCCATGCAGATTAAAAATAACACAAAATTCATCAGATTAATAAAACGGTCATTGCATTCGAGCATATTGACTTCCCTCCTTCAAAAGCTTGAAAGTTCAAACTCTTGATGTTCGTTGTAGTTCCGGTTTTGCTAGTGCTGCTAACCGGAACAGTAAAAGTCGGTTTATCTTAGAGACGAACGCGGGAATCGTAAGCACTCTGTATATGTGGCGTCTTTCATCTTGCGGAGACTGAATATAATTTAAGCATCGACTTAGCCATACACTTATTCTCTTAGCCATTTTCCGAAAATAGAAACCATACACTTTTTAACTAACACCACCCCTAGTCACAATCTCTGGGAGAGGAGGGACAAACCCCAACCCCTCACTATATTCAAGGTTTGAACCCAAGACCTTGAGATGCAATTGGAACCTCAAGGCCACTAGCCAACCTTGCGTGCCCAAACCATTTTTCACTCACCAAATATGTTTTGGCCTTTGTGTCCTCGTTTTCCGACAAAGGCAAACTTTGTAGCCAAAGAAGGTACTGACGTGGACTTGAAGGTGATTAAAGTTGGATAGAAATTGTTGTATGTGGGTATTTATTGCCGGCCTGTGATGAATCGGGAAATGGGCTGAAGAAGGGGTTGAAGAATGTGGGCCCAAGATCTATTGTCATGGATTTTCATTATTGGATTTTGAAAGATTTGAAGAAAGGAGCCGAAAGAATGGTCAAATTCAATTTCTGCCCACTGCAGCCTACTATATATAGAGTAGGTATGTCATCTGTGTCATACTTAGGTAGGGCCAATTAGTTCAACTCTTTTGATTTTTTGTTAACTGTTTGTTTTTTTAATTTGGAATGAATTTAAGTAGGCATGAGAATTTAAGGTTATGTATGGAATTGTTTTCAAATCCAAATTTCCATTTCCAACTATTCTAGAAAATGAATTTATGTTTGTTTAAGAAATTCTTAATAGAAATAAAGTCATTTCTAGTTTTTATTTTTTATGGAAAGATTCTTTTGAAAATACAATCAAGCAAGTTTTTACCATAATCACGTAAATCTATGTGAAAATACACTACAATCACGCAAAACGATATAAAAAATACACTATAATCACGCAAATCTATGTCAATAATACTATAACCAAACATATTTTCATTTCTAAACAGAAATTCAGACAACAAACCAAACATATTCTCAATTCTCACACGAAAACCAATAAAGTTTGAAAATTCATTTTCCAACACTAGAAATTGGAAATTGGACTTGGAAACACATCCATGGTTTCCATGGTCCATTTTCAATTTCTAGAGTTGAAAATAAAATTTCGAGAATTTATTGGTTTTGGTGTAGAAATTAGAATTATATTTGGAAAAATTAATTAAAATGTGTTTTATGTAGGGTTGGAAATGAGATTGTGTTTGGTTGAGTAATTTCGAAATATTATTTTATGTATATAACAATTAAAAAGTTAATAGTGGTGTGGTCCACTTTCAATACTTTAATTTTAATATATAATATTATATTTGTAAGATTGTAGGTAGTGAGTCTTTTTAGATAGATATAATTTAAAAATAGTAATAGTTTAAATAAATTGAGTTTATAGTGGTGGGTCTCACATGTATAATTGGGTTAAAATGTGAGAATAGTGATTGATGAGTGATGTAGGGTAGTATATAGGTTTGAGAATAAAAAATATAGGTTTGAGTTGTTTTATGGGAAAAATAGAAAATGAAAATGATGATTTCCATTGGAAATTTTATGGATAAACATGATTCCACTTTTATGAATAGTTGGAAAATGAAAAGACACTCTTAGAAACATAAACAAACAAGGCATTACGCAATTTGTAAGATTCACCCTAATTATAATTTCTTTAGAAAATTACAAATACCACTTGGGATTTGTGTTTATTTTACAAATTACTCTCTCAATAGCTGCAATTTGTAAGATTAAAAAATAAAATTTATAAAAAGAATCTAAAACAATATTGAGAGCAGTGTTTTAAAAATCGGACCGGTAAGTGAACCGATCATGCTACTGGGGTTCAACCGTTGGTTCAACCGATTTGATAATAAAAATAAAATTTCTATGTTATATTGTATATATTAATATATTAATATACCAATTATTATGTAATATATTTTTTAAATGAATATTATATAAACAAACAACTAAAACAATAACTAATATAGCTCAAAATTTGAAATAATCATAGAAATGTAACAAAATACAAATTTAAAACTCTAAAATTACTAAAACAATTAATAAAATGGAAAATATATAGCAAACGATTCTGATCGGTTCAACCGATTTTTGCCGGTTTAATCGGTTTTTGGCCGATTTGACCGATTTAATCGTAAAAACGGTTTTTGGGATCTAACCGGACCGATCCAACCACTGGTTCTCAGTTCAACCGGTTGAACCGGCCAGTCCAGTCCGATTTTTATTTTTAAAACATTGATTGAGAGATCCCTATAACTTTTTTGTGAAAAAGGATAAATTGAACATTGACGTGGAGAATTGTGTAACTATTTTACCAAGTAGCAAAGGAGAAAGGAGCAGTAATGGCTTTTCATTCATAAGTGTCTTTTGACCTCTTGCAAGTTGCAACCCTATTTTTTTTTTTTTTGGATAGGTATGGGCTTATTTAACAGAATATTATGTGTTTTTTTTCGAGTTATACAAATGAACCGAAAAAAAAAATGAGTTAATATTTTAGACAAAAACGGTGTGCCCATCACCGTTTTTAACTAAAATCGGCCATAACATGACTGTTTTTATTAAAGTTTTTTTAAAAAAATTTTTTCTAATTAAAAACGGCCATAACATGACCGCTTTTATTAAAAAAATTTAAAAAAAAAATTCTAATAAAAAACGGCCACCACATGGCCGTTTTTATTAAAAAAAAATTATAAATTTTTTTTCTAATAAAAAACGGCCACCACATGGCCGTTTTTGTTAAAAACTTTTTTTTATTAAATTTATTTCTAATTAAAAATGATTAGTCCTTAATTAATAACATAATCATTTGATATATTAACATATAATAATACTAAAATTATATTATACTATATTATTAGATACATAATTAATATATATACTAAATAATTAATATATATACTAAATAATTATATATATACTAAATAATTATTATATATATATACTAAATATTCATTGTTCTAAAAATCCCCGCTTAACTTCTATTAGTCCTCGCCTAGGCGTTAGATTCTCCTTATACGACTAGGTTTTTTTTTTCCGATTAGCGCTTACCCAACTAGCATTTAGCGCTTTTTAGAACATTGATAATAATATATAAATTGTGTATCTAATAATATAGTATAATAGGATTTTAGTATTATTATATGTTAATATATCAAATGATTATGTTATTAATTAAGGACTAATCATTTTTAATTAGAAATAAATTTAATAAAAAAGTTTTTAACAAAACGACCATGTGGTGGCCGTTTTTTATTAGAATTTTTTTTTAAAAAAACTTTAATAAAAACGGTCATGTTATGGCCGTTTTTAATTAGAAATTTTTTTTTAAAAAAAAAACTTTAATAAAAACGGTCATGTTATGGCCGATTTTAGTTAAAAACGGTGATGGGCACGCCGTTTTTGTCTAAAATATTAACTCATTTTTTTTTCGGTTCATTTGTATAACTCGAAAAAAAAAACATAATATTCTGTTAAAAAAGCCGACAGGTATGGTACAATTATTTGATATTGATGGTGTAGGTTGAGTTGAAGGGTACACAAGTAATTTTAGATATCACCAAATTTCAACAGGGAAAAGAAATAAGTAAATAAATATATTTGAAATTTGAATTTTTGTTTGTTTTTCCGTCTTCCCTTGTTTCAAAAATGAGAATTTATTTGAGTTTTTCCTATTTGACTTTAGGATATTTTATCTTAGTTGTTCCATACTGATTAATAAAAATATAATTTATTTGTTCAATATATATATATATATATATATATATATTGTGTGAAGTTTACTCAAGTGTATATCAGTATATGACCTATGTCTCTTTATTTTTATTTTTAAACAAAATTGATAAGTTTAAGAGTTTGAGCACATGTTAAGTGTTCATGATTTTTAGACTTTGATTTTAGGTAAAATTATGATAATTGTGAAATTTAGTTAAATGAAAATGTGGACCGGTATATTTTGATTTTTTTTCGATTACTCAATCATTCCTTTTTGTTTATTAAATTTGCCTTATCGTGCGCGATCGCTTGGATCTTATGTTCGAATTTACTTAATAAAATCATAAATTCGAAACTAATATTCTATAGAATTATAGTGTATCTAAGAATTCAGTCTAATTTTTTTTAATGAAAAAAGCAGAAGAGGAGGAGAATAGCTAATATCACACCATGATCATTATCAAGCAAAATGCAACTTTTTGTTATTCTTGGAGGGAGTTTAAGGCCTTGTTTGTTTAGGGCATGTTTGTTTATGTTTCCATGGTCCATTTCCAGTTTTTGGAGTTTGAAATAGAATTTTGAGAATTTATTGATTTTCGTGTGGAAATTGGAATTGTGTTTGGATGAATGAATTGAAATGTGTTTTATGTAGGGTTGGAAATGAGATTGTGTTTGGTTTGAGTAGTTTTGAAATATTATTTTATGTATATAATAATTGAAAAGTTGGTAGTGGTGGGGTCCACTTCAATATTTTAATTTGAATATATAATATTATATTTGTAAGATTATAGTTGGTGGGCCCCATTAGATAGTTATAATTTAAAAATAGTAATATTTTAAGTAGATAAAGTTGATAATGGTGGATCCCACATATATAATTGGGTTAAAATATGAGAATAGTGATTGATAAGTAATGATGAGTGATGTAGGGTAGTGTATATGTTTGAGAATATAAATTATAGGTTTGAGATGTTGTTTTATGTGAAAAATAGAAAATGGAAATGATGATTTCCATTGGAAATTTTATAAACAAACATGATTCCACTTTTATGTATAGTTGGAAACTGGAAAGAGGCCATTGGAAACATAAACAAACAAGGCCTTATGTTTCCAATGGTCAATTTCCAATTTCCAACTATTTGTAGAAATGAAATCATGTTTGTTTTTAAATTTTCCAATGGAAATCATCATTTTCATTTTCCAATTTTCACATAAAACATCTCAAACCTATATTTTCAATTTTCAACCCTATAATATACCCTACATCACTCATCAATCACTTTCTCACATTTTCATCCAATTATACATGTGGGACCCTCTATTACCAACTCCATCTACTTAAAATATTACTATTTTTTAATTATATATTTTTAATGGAACCCACCAACCTACAATCTTCCAAATATAATATTATATATACAATTAAAAAATTCAACTACTATCAATTTTTCAAATTAAATGAATAGTGGTGTAAATTTGTTTTGAAAAGTTGTGAAATTTTTTGGGAGTGAGTTTGGATGTAGGATTGGAATGTGATGATAATAATTGATGTGATAAATCTTTTAATAAAATAGTATTAGATGTGATTGATGATTTAAAAAATAAGATATAGTTGTTACGACAATAGTCTATAGAGTTGGACTTTTCGTATTGTAGCATTGGAAAAATTTCACAACAATGCAAATATATCACATGTGAAAAAGTATCTATGTATGACTATAAATATTGGAGCCGTTGGAATGAAAAAATGCACCGAAGAATTTCCACTCTTAGCTTTTCATCATTGTCTTTATCCATTTATATTTGTAGAAATAATTCATAACATGTTATCAGCACGAGTTATTGCTCGAGAGAAGGTTTGTATATTTCAAGTTTAAATTTATGTGTACTAATTTATTTATTTTCTTTGTAGAAAAATGGTCGGAATTGAAAAGCAAAAATTCCAGATCCTTGATACCACTGGCGAAAATTATTTATCATGGTGTCTGGATGTTAAATTGCACCTTCAGGGTCAAGATCTGGCAAAAACCTTGAAGCCTGTATAAATCGAGGAGACTGTTGTAAAAGATGAGGCGAATGCAATGATATTTATTCGCCATCATTTATCTGATGATTTAAAAAATGAATATATACAAATTGAAAGACCTTTCTGAGCTATGGCAAAAGCTCAAAAAAAATTTGATCACACCAGAACAGTGATACTCCCACAAGCACAATATGATTGGCAACATCTAAGGTTGCAGGACTTTAAGCCTGTTGCCAACTATAATTCAGCATTATTTAAAATTGAGTCGCGACTGGCTCTTTGTGGGACTAAGTTGCCTGAATATGATAAATTGGAGAAAATATTCTCCACTATGCATAAATCAAATATTGTGCTACAACAGCAGTATACACAACGACAGATTAAAACATATTCTAAATTAATCTCGGTTCTTCTCACGGCAGAGAAAACCAATGAATTGCTGTTGAAAAATCACGATTTGCGACCTTCTGGGTCTAATGCAGTTCTTGAAGCACATGCTAACTCCGATAGAGGAGGGGGCCGATTTAGAGGCCGTGAGTATAAACCCGGGCGTGGTGGCCGTAGGGGTCATGGTCGTGGTGGTCCACATCAAAATACTCACAAATATGATCGTGGTGGTCATAATTACTATAATAGAGATAATTATCACTATACCCGCCAAAATGATTATAATGCCAAACAGGGGAATCCAAATCAGTCAAATCGTGATAAGGGAAAAATGCATATGAAAAGAACTGGTGATGATCTGTGTAACAGATGTGGTATGACAGGACATTGAGCCAAAACATGTAGAAGCGCCTGCGGTGGTAAATCTATACCGAGGAATCAAAGAAGAATAAAGGCAAAAATGTTCAAACACATGCTGTTAGTCCAAGTGGCTACGATAATCTAGAGGGGGGTGAATAGATTATGCCGATTTTCGAATTTTCGAATTTTCGCCCTATTTTTCTAAATGAATAAGCAATGACAAGAATGAAAATGCGGGAAGTAAATAACACGCTTTAATTAAAGAGGTTCAACCCACCTAGGGCCTAATCCTCTACCACCCCAGTATCTCCGGGATGGATTTCGAAAAAGAAAAAGAATTTTATTAATTACCACAATTAATACAACACCACCTTTGAAGATTACCACAATCTTCTTACAACACCTTTAAGGATATTACCATAATCTTCCTTCAACACCTATGAAGAGTACCACACTCTTCAACACCTAAGATCACCCAAGTGTGTTCTTGCCACAAGAACACTAACAATGATATCTTGTTTTGGATGATAGAAACATTCAAGATCACAACTCAATAAATGAAGTATACAAACTTTGAGTGCAAGTGTAATCAAGAATAAAAAGCCTAGACCTCAAGATTGTGCAAGTACAAGAACTTAGGCTATTACAACAAGAGTGAATAATATGAAAACTTGGAGAATTTGCAGATTTCTTGTTGTGTGTTTGCTTGTATTTTTGTATCTTGTGTCTTCAAAATCATCCTCTATTTATATGAGAGTCTTCACAAACATAGGCTCCTCCTTCTTCACTTTTGTCTACGAAAGGAAAATCACAAGGTGTAGAAATAATGTACAAAATTGATAAAGTAAATCTTGTTGTAATGGATGTTCAACGGTTGGAATCTGCTGTCAAAAATAACATAGTGCGACCGGTCGCTATATTAAAATTTCGAACGTTATAAAGTAGATCATGAGATGCAGATACCAGATATAGGGGTGGTCGACCGGTCCAGAGGGATCCGACCGGTCGCCCCGGTCAGCCCAAGCTTGGACCGGTCCCCCTCCTCAGTTTTCTCAAAGCATAGTAGTCTGTTTCAATTTTAACTCGTTTCAGGTACCGGTCGACCTCTTGTTCGACCGGTTAACCTCCTGGAATTTTTCAAACTCCTCGTTTCTGTTTCAAAAATCATTTCCAGATACGGGATGCCCTATAGGGCGACCGGTTGGCCTCAAAACAGAAGTGTTGTCCAATATTTTGTCAAAAATAAACTTCAAAAAATAGTCCAAAAATTAGTAAAAATATTTTAAATCATTTGGGAGTATTTGAACAACATTTAAAAATATTGTTTTGGTATTTAAACAAAATCATCAAAATCTTGATAAACATATTTATCTAACAAACTCCTCCCTTTTGATGATTACAAACCAAAACAATTTTAGGAGATCGATTTTAAAACAAAACACATTTTTTCGGTCTAAAATATCAATACATTACAAGCAACATTTATCATAAGTAAAAACACAAGGATAGAAGCAAAGATTTTGCAAAAACATTTTGCACAAGCTCCCCCTATCAACACGCATAACAAAAATAAGTAGAAACAAACAACTACAAGCTAAAAGCTTGAATTCATGAGCTTAGAAGCTCCACCTGTCAAAGAGACATCTTTAGATATGCAGAAAAGTCCATCATACATCAATTGGACTTAAAATCATTCACAACTTTTGGCTTTTAAGAGCCCTAGCTTATAGTTTTTCTTGCGAGCTTATTTTCGCTTCTTTGAGCGTATGAGCGTTATTCCTGTTTCTCCCCCTTTGGAATCATCAAAAAGAAAGTTAGCACGATAAAAACATCATACAATTATATCAAAGTGCGCAATTTAATCGATTTATCGAGCATTTTGAACATGGAAGCTTAAATTCCAAATAAAAGGGAAAAGTTGATCATTGGATTTGCAAAAGCTCATTTGATTTATAAAACATGATCTTTATAAACTTGTAAGACTTTTGCAACTCGAGAGAATCATGTAGGTGATGAATTTTTTATAAATATATTTTGTCGAACACTTGGCGTGCGTTGAATAAAACAAGAGATAAATAACGCCTTTGTAATTCAATTAAGCCAAAACAATTCATCACCAAATATAATATTACAACATTCATCCATCAACAATTATCATATACATCACATTAATACACAAATTTCATAAAAATATCAAGATATGAGCACATTATCAAGGGTTCAACCCAATTGAGATTAAAAAGAAGAATTCTTACCAATTAATCGGAGAAGTCGGATAATAATGATGAAATATTAGTTACATAAACTCAAAAATATAGAATTTATAAGAAGAAAATCATTTTGAGTGAATTGTGTGTGAAAAATGCAAAGGGATTCAAGTTTGGAAGAAAAAGATCAAAATGACCGTTTGAAGGACATAAACCATTTTAATCCTGAAAACCATGAGGGCGACCGATCGACATATAGGGCGACCGGTCCCTGCACATGGTCGACCGGTCGACCTCTCCGTTGACCGGTGCCTGAACACCAGTTTTGTTTCTGTCCGAATTTTGCACCAATAATCCGATTTTTCACCCCTAATTTTAAGAACATGCAAATTGCAATCATAGACCTTATTCAATATGCATTATGCCTAACTGAGCTTGTATTGAAGCAAAAGTCTCGGAAGATAGCGGTTTTGTAAATATATCCGCTAATTGATCTTGAGATAGAACAAAAAAATATCTCAATTTTTCGTTTTGAAACACAATCCCTTAGAAAAATGATGTCGAATCTCAATATATTTAGTACGGTTATGATGAACCGGGTTTTGAGCAATATTTATAGCGGATATGTTATCACAAAAAATAGGAATATTTTCAAAAGAGCATTTATAATCCGCTAAAGTTTGTTTCATCCAAAGAAGTTGTGTACAACACAATGCCGCGGAAATATATTCGGTTTCGGCCGTTGAAAGTGAAACACAATTATGTTTCTTTGAAAACCAAGAAACTAGGCAATCGCCTAAAAATTGACATGATCCGGAAGTACTTTTACGATTATCAATATTTCCCGCATAATCCGAATCACTATAACCTTTAAGAGAAAAAATTTCATTTTTTGGATAAGATAAACCATATTGAATAGTGCCTTCCAAATATCGAAAAATCCTTTTAACGGCACTCATATGAGATTCTTTGGGATTGCTTTTAAAATGAGCACATAGGCATACGACATGAAGAATATCCGGTCTACTTGCGGTTAAATAAAGTAAACTACCAATCATACATCGATACTTGGATTCATCAACCGACTTGCCTTTTTTATCTTTGTCAATCTTGACATTGGTTGCCATGGGAGTAGAGACGGTTCTTCCTTCTTCAATGCCGTATTTTTTCAAAAGTTTTTTTTGTATACTTTGATTGTGAAATGTATATTCCTTCTTGGCATTGTTTAATTTGAAGTCCAAGGAAGAAATTTAGCTCCCCCATCATACTCATCTCGAATTCACCTTGCATAAGCTTAGAAAATTTCTTGCACAAAGATTCATTAGTAGCACCGAATATAATATCATCAACATAAATTTGTACTAATAAGCAATCTTGCCCTTTTTCAAAAACAAAGAGAGTAGTATCTGTCACGCCTCAAACTTACAAAGCTATAATAACCAATATCTATTATATATTAACAAGAGAGCGGAATATTCACATAATTATTACAAACCAAACGTACACCATAATATAATTACAAGAAACGTGAAAAGGTGACCAAGTTTACAAACCCTACAAAAAAAACTATCATTACAACCATGGTTCTCTCCAACACATCGTTTATACCTAGCGATACATCAAGACAATTAGCGACAACTCTTGTAACTGGCACTAGCTATTGATTAAGGAAATCCCTCAACTTCTTCTTTGTCGCTGGATTATCGCTTTGAAATATATTTTAGGAAAATATATATACGTGAGGGAAAACCTCCGTGAGTGGGTGCAGGTGTGCAGGTGTGGCATTTTAGAAAAATTTAATGTTAAGAAAGATTTAATTAATTTTTATAAGTGAAATCATTTTCAATTCAATAGCAACATGCACTCAGTCAATCTGCAACACAATTAATTCTAATGTCACATTAACGGAGGGACCGTTCATTAACGGTAAGTGACCCCCGTTCTCCCTTATCACTCATTTATTGCGTTGGCGTAAAGCCTTATCCCCTTATTGGACCACACTACGGCTCGACTCTCCACATCAGGGCTCGCGGCTTAGGAGAAGTCATATTAGGAATATACCGATCCTAGGACCCACTTCTACCCTTGGAACACTCCGTCCTTAGGCGGTGGGATTTGGTTGTGGATAGCGTAGAACCTTTTAAGACCGCAGGCCCTTACCTGACCAGCCGAACTCAGCCCTATCCACACCACACTCGGGCCCGACACTTACCAAATAAGTAATACATAATACACCTTAGGAATAATTAATTGACAATAAATTCGAGCACAATATAAATCTGACATTTAATTTAAATCACGCAGGCAGTGATTAGCTATCATGTTTTGTAAGGTAAAATGATATACTAAATAGCTTTAAGTTGTCTTCAGTGAAGGAACAATGCCCTGGTTAATTTCATATATAAATTGTGAATACACTCTTATATAATAACTAAGTCAGACAATGAAACACCACAGCATAATGAAACCATAGTCTCTGGTTTCTTATAGTTTGACCAAGCTATATAATTCAAACCATAACATTAAATTATATGTATTAATATTAGACTAACCAAACAGTTTCCATCTTATGGCACCCTGACTTGATCCCACTACTTGAAATAAAGTAAAGAGAAGATGTTAATTCATTAGTGTAAATTACATGGTACTAACTTGTCTACATGCAGGTAAAACTTTAATACCAATTTATTCATAATTTATACTTTAACTTGTAACTAATATACGATAAGTTTTTAATATATATATTCTCCTAATATCTTTATATACACCCTTGATCACAAATAAGAAAGATTTACTCAATAATAAAGATCTCGCTATTATAAGGAAATTTAGGTTAGCAAGTCCTAATTTATTTAAATTTCGCCACTATCTAATTCATATCCCTTAGCTAATGGCTTAATTAGGATAATCATACCCATTAATGGATTGGTTAAGCATGCTTTCTAATTATTCTCTGCACACAATAGGGCATAAACTAAGTCATGTTATTACAAAATAAAAGTTTTCTGAAATTAAATAATTTAAATTATACATCAAAGAATTAAGGGTATAAAACCACTCACTTTTCTTCTTTTTCTTCTTTTCTTATTGTTGCTAGTTGATTTGTTTCCCTTTTCCTCTTGCTAGCCCACAAGTGCTTAACTGATAATTATATCTTCAACATTAGTACACTCCATCTAGATATATCTCCTAATCTGTACTCTTTTTTTTTTTTAACAACCGACTTAAACATGTCTTCCTTGCCAAAATATGCAACTGGATTGGTTGAATAAGTGCATATGTGTAGCCGTGCATGTGCATGTGCTTTGATTTAATAACTAAAAGGTGTTCCTAACAACATATTATATTAACTAAAATGATCAAATATCTACTCAAAAGTCACATATGCTTATCAATAGGTTAAGTAGGTGGTGTAGTCAGGTGTGTGATTCAAGCCTCTTACACGTGTATGTTTGTTTTTACATTTAACATTATAATTGTTTAATGAGATTTTAACTAAGACTTATGGTAATTCAAACCTTTATAATTCAAGTCTAAAACATATAAGAAAATACCATATAAAATAATTTCATATACAAAATCTAATATATTACGAGTAGTTGAAATACGGGGTTCTACATCCTTCTCTCCTTAAAAGAATTTGGTCTCCAAATTCTCTTCTTGAAATAGTTTTGGGTAGCGTGTTCGCATATCGTTTTCTATTTCCCAAGTGGCTTCTTCTATCTTATCATGGTTCTGCCACACTACTTTAACCAAGGGAATGTTTTTGTTTCTCAATTCTCGAACTTGGCGATCTATTATTCGCAACGGTTTCTCCTCGTATGTCAAATTCTCCATTACTTGAGGAATGTTATCCTTGATCATGTGCTCGGATCGGGATGATATTTCTTTAGCCTTGAGATTGTGGAAGGCGTTGTGCATTCTCGCAAGTTTTGGCGGAAGGTCTAAACGATAAGCTCTGTTCTATTCTTTCAAGTATTTTAAAAGGGCCAATGTATACGGGACTTAATTTCCCTTTCTTGGAATGAATGATACCCTTTCGTGGAGACAATCGCGAGAAATACTTCGTCTCCGGTTGCAAACTCTAGATCCTTTCTTCTTTGATCGGCATAGTTTTTAAGCGGCTTTGAGGCATGCGAATTCATTCTCGGATTATTTGAACTTTGTCAATAGCTTCTTGCACTAGATCGAGCTTCGGAAACGGCGACGATGTAGTACTTTTCTTCTTACGAGTCCATTTATCATCAATTTCCCAATGAATGGGTGACCTACACTTTCTTCCGTATAGAGCTTCATAAGGTGCCATCCCGATTGTTGCTTGATAACTGTTGTTGTACGCGAATTCTACTAGGGCCAAATGAGAATCCCAATTTCCTTGAAAGTCTAACACACATGCTCTCAGCATATCTTCAAGTATTTGGATAATCCTCTCAGATTGTCCATCGGTTTGAGGATGAGCAGCAGTGCTAAAGCTTAGCTTGGTTCCCAAAGCTTCATGCAGGCTCTTCCAGAATCGGGATACCAATCTTGGATCTCTATCAGAGACAATGTTAACAGGTATACCATGTAGTCTCACAATCTCGTTGATGTATATTTGAGCTAGTTTATGGAGACTATCTGTCTTTCTAATAGGAATAAAATGTGCTGATTTGGTAAGCCTATCAACTATCACCCAAATCGCATCGTGACTACTTCTAGTTCGAGGCAAATCCGTAATGAAATCCATAGTTATATATTCCCATTTCCATTCTGGTATTGGTAGAGGTTGTAGGAGCCCAGAAGGTCGTTGATGTTCAGCCTTCACCTGTTGACAAGTTAGACACCTTGAAACATATTCAGCAACTTGATTCTTCATATTTGCCCACCAGTAATGTTGCTTCAAATCATTGTACATCTTGTTTCCACCTGGATGAATTGTATACCTTGAGCGATGAGCTTCAGCAAGGATCTCTTTCTTTAAAGTTTCATCGTTGGGTATACATACTCGATTTCTAAATCGTATGATTCTGTCATTCCCTATATTAAACTCAGGTCTTTTTCCTTGCACGATTCTCTCTTTTAATTTCTGGAACTTGAGATCTTTCTGCTGTGACACCCTTATTTCTTCCAACAAGGTAGGTCTCACTGACAGGTTAACACATAAAAGATGTGTACATGTTATTTCAGGATTCCAAAAACTCAATTCTTCTAACGCTTTCCATTCTCTGATCATTAGTCTAGCCAAACTTGCTTTTCTACTCAAAGCATCTGCCACTACATTAGCTTTTCAGGGATGATATTGAATGGAAAAATGATAGTCTTCTAAAAGCTCCATCCATCTCCTTTGTCTTAAGTTTAATTCCTTTTGTGAAAACAAATACTTAAGACTTTTATGATCAGTGTAAACCGTAAATGACGCTCCATATAAATAATGTCGCCATTTCTTCCAAGCAAAAACGATAGCACCTAATTCTAGATCATGTGTTGGATAGTTCATCTCGTAAGGTTTGAGCTTTCTTGATGCATACGCAATTACCTTTCCATTTCGCATAAGTACGTTCCCAATCCTTCCCTGGAAGCATCATCAGACAATAAAGTTTTCATTTCCTTCGGGAAGTGCTAAAATTAGTCTTTGTTGTAAGTCGTTTCTTCAATTCTTGAAACTAGCTTCACATTTATCGCCCCACTCAAATTTAACTTGCTTCTAAGTCAACCTAGTTAATGGGGTGGCTATTTTGGAAAAATCTTTGATAAATCTACGATAGTATCGGCACCCAAGAAACTCCGATCTCTCATTACATTCTCGGAGTCTTTTCCAATTCACAAGTTTGTTTCTACTTTCGAGGGGTCCACCGAGATTCCATCACCCGACACTACATGACCCAAAAAGGCAACTGTCTAACCAAAATTCACATTTGCTAAGTTTGGCATAAAGTTTGTTCTGTTGTAACTTTTCCAACACCGCTCTTAGATGTTGTTCATGTTCTTCCTTGGTCTTGGAATATACCGAGAATATCATCAATGAAAATGACCACAAATTGATCAAGATAAGGATGGAATATTCGATGCATGAGGTCCATGAAAGCGCGGGGGCATTAGTTAAACCAAAAGGCATAACCACAAACTCATAATGACCATATCGGTTTGGGCATTTTGTCTTTGATATGTCTTCCTCACGTATTCTTAATTGATAATATCCTTGTTGTAGATCGAATTTTGAATACAACTTGGCACCTTGGAGTTGATCAAAAAGCTCGTCTATCCGTGGAAGAGGGTATTTGTTCTTGATGGTGACATTATTCAATCTCGATAGTCAATACATAGTCGCGAGGACCCATCTTTCTTCTTGACAAACAACACCGGAGCTCCCCACGGGGATGTCTTGGGTCGAACGAATCCTAGATCCAATAATTTTTGCAATTGAGATTTGATTCCCGCAACTCGATCGGGCTATTCGATATAGAGTTTTGGCTATTGGAGATGTTCTGGCAAGACGTCGATGGTGAATTCAATTTCTCTTTTCGGAGGTAGCGAAGTAAGTTCTTGGGAAACACATGAGGATATTCGGATACTATAGGTATTTCATCTATATTTTTCCTATCTTTCGGCTTATTGATGATAAAGGCAAGATAGCCTTGAGCTCCCTTGAAAAGCGCTTTCCTCGTTTTGATTCTTTGAAATAATTGGAGCTACAATAACACATTTGCTCCTATCAATTCTACTTGGTCTCCAGGTTCACACAACTTAACGGTTTTGGTACGACAATCCATTTGCGGCGTGATCTTTGGGACAACCAATCCATTCCTAATATGACGTCATACTCATGGATTGGTAGTAAAACTAAGTTAGTGGAAATTGTTTTTCGCCAATAACAACATTGCATGATTTATATATTGAGTCAGTCACCTGACTAGTGCCCATTGGTGTAGAAACTTCTAGGCAATATGGTAATTGTTCTATAGGTGAACGCAATTTATGTGCATAATGAGGGGCCACAAACGAATGTGATGATCCTGGATCAAGTAAAACCCTAGCATAATCTTCGGATACGAGTATCGTACCTTCTACTACATTCGTGTCTTCTGGTGCTTGTTGTCCTTCGAGTGCAAACACGTGTGCTGGAATCCTAGGTCTTGGCCCATTTTTCCCACGATCATTTTTATTTCCTGGTCCTTGCACGAGTTTCTGCTTGTCACTTGTTTGTCTTTGTCATAGGACAATCTTTATATCGATGTTGCGCTTCCACATTTGAGGCATCTTCCAAGTTTACGCCAACATTGGGATGGATCATGACCGGTTTTATTACAATGAGGACACGGTTTTCCCTGTATCTCAGGCGTATTTGTTGTTTACTTCCACTCGTACTTCCATAGCTAACTCGCTGAAATTTTTGATTGCGTGTCGATCGATCAAAGGAGGGCGGTTTAAAATTCTTGGAGCTCTTTTTCGTAATCCAAGACGATCGATACCACTTTCAACTCTAGTTTGCTTCTAATCGCAAAGAAGATATACGAATCTAGTTCAACCGATAGTAGTCTACATCTTGTATCTCCATTTTCAAGCCACGTATAAACTTGCAGTTTATCCTCTTCCATATTGACCAAGCTTGGCGCATATTTAGACAGACGATGGAATTGGACTCATATTGGGCCTTTGTCATACCTCCCTGTTTCAAATGATAAAATTCATCCCTCCTAGCTTCTCTAACCACTTTGGTGGTATGTATTGATCCTTGAATTCTCGTACAAAGTTATTCCGGGTTCTCTGTGTTCCCTCTCGATTCCACTTCTCTTCAATTGTTCTCCACCAATTGCGAGCGGCGGCTTCTAGGCGAAAGACAACCAAGGTAACTTGTTGCTCTTCCGTATATTGTAACGCAGAGAATATGCTTTCCATTTTTTCTAACCAATGCTCGACCTTGATATCGTCTGGCTCGCCTAAGAATTCAGGAGGGTCAAACCTTAAAAATCGTTCCAACATCTTATCATGTGCAACCACTACTGGCTCAAGTGGGTCTTGATGTCGGGATTGATTTGCTTGTTGCTGCATAAATAGCAGTATTTGTTGCAAGGCTTGTGCCGTTAGGTTGTCTCCTGGGGCGGGTGGCTGTGCTTGGGGTTCTTCATGTGCAGGAGTTCGCTCACGATGCCGTTGAGGTTCATCTTGACGATTCAATCGGGGTCTTCCTCGACCACGTCTATCAACCATCTATATTATAAAATTATTAATTAATCAATAAATGTAAGAGCATAACATTTAAATTAAATCAAATAGTCGCAGGTAATCGTCATTTATACACAAAATGTGACAATTACATTCATGGTAGTAGAACTATATACAATATTCCACACCATCCTATCATATTACTACTAGATAGTACCACTATTTATATCCAGTAGCAGTTACTATATATACGTTTCACCCATCCGATATTGGTATACAAAATTTTGAGTCCTATATTACTAAGAACTTATTCGTCGGTCACGTCATTACGTGCATCATCCTCATTATTTTCCCCTTCACCTACTCCATCGTCATCATTGAATCCTACTGGTATCTCTTCAGGGACATCTTCTTCTTCCAATACTGCCGGCGGCGGTACATTTGGCGGTATAGGTACTGGGTTATTACCCACCACTTGTATTCCTGGGGTAATTCTCGCTAGGTTCACTATATGTGCATGCATAGCCGCAAGCTGATGCAAGTTCGCTTGTATTTCCGCAGCAGCTAAAAAATGATCATGATCGTGGACATTTTGCATATGATGCATCTCGACCTGTAACTCTTCAACTTGTCCCTGTAATGCTTCAAGTTGATGTTCCTGTTGTTGTAAAAGGTACTCCCGTCTTTGTATCTCCTGAGTCAAATGATAATTTGTGTCGTTAGCTTCTTCTAATTTCTCTTCCAATGCAGGAATGGTTTCTTCTTGTAGTATATCAATTCTATCTTGCTGCGCTTCCGCCTCATTAATAGCATCCCTTAACCTTTCTCCCTGCCTTCTTACTCTATTCCTAACTTGGCGCAACCTGTTCTTAAGTTGACGTCTTTGCCATAACACACGAGCCATCTCCACTGCTGAATGTCGCTTTTTGTAATCCGGCTTTTTGTTAGGCTTGTTCTTAGTAGTACTCTGGTGACGAGCACTAGCAGATGACTCTGGCTTTTGATCCATTCTATCACTTTCCTGCTTCGTTAGTATAATCAAACAAGTCACTTAATATTATTCATTAAAAATATTATGGAATATTTATTTATTATTATTATTATTATTATTTTTATATATATACATTCAAGTTTTCAGGTTGTAATTCCAATATCTACTTATCTTAACTACACTCCAAGGATCCTATCCTGGTTAGCATAGGTGTAAGCCATATTACAACCCACGCTCTGATACCACTTCTGTCGCGCCTCAAACTTACAAAGCTATAATAACCAATATCTATTATATATTAACAAGAGAGCGGAATATTCACATAATTATTACAAACCAAACGTACACCATAATATAATTACAAGAAACGTGAAAAGGTGACCAAGTTTACAAACCCTACAAAAAAAACTATCATTACAACCATGGTTCTCTCCAACACATCGTTTATACCTAGCGATACATCAAGACAATTAGCGACAACTCTTGTAACTGGCACTAGCTATTCAGATTAAGGAAATCCCTCAACTTCTTCTTTGTCGCCTGGATTATCGCCTGAAATATATTTTAGGAAAATATATACGTGAGGGGAAAACCTCCGTGAGTGGGTGCAGGTGTGCAGGTGTGGCATTATAGAAAAATTTAATGTTAAGAAAGATTTAATTAATTTTTATAAGTGAAATCATTTTCAATTCAATAGCAACATGCACTCAGTCAATCTACAACACAATTAATTCTAATGTCACATTAACGGAGGGACCGTTCATTAACGGTAAGTGACCCCCATTCTCCCTTATCACTCATTTATTGCGTTGGCGTAAAGCCTTACCCCCTTATTGCACCACACTACGGCTCGACTCTCCACACTGGGGCTCGCGAAGCCCGGAGAAGTCATATTCCGGAATATACCGATCCTAGGACCCACTTCTACCCTTAGAACACTCCGTCCTTAGGCGGTGGGATTTGGTTGTGGATAGCGTAGAACCTTTTAAGACCGCGAGCCCCTTACGACCGGAACTCAGCCCTATCCACACCACACTCGGGCCCGACACTTACCAAATAAGTAATACATAATACACCTTAGGAATAATTAATTGACAATAAATTCGAGCACAATATAAATCTGACATTTAATTTAAATCACGCAGGCAGTGATTAGCTATCATGTTTTGTAAGGTAAAATGATATACTAAATACCTTAAGTTGTCTTCAGTGAAGGAACAATGCCCTGGTTAATTTCATATATAAATTGTGAATACACTCTTATATAATAACTAAGTCAGACAATGAAACACCACAGCATAATGAAACCATAGTCTCTGGTTTCTTATAGTTTGACCAAGCTATATAATTCAAACCATAACATTAAATTATATGTATTAATATTAGACTAACCAAACAGTTTCCATCTTATAGCACCCTGACTTGATCCCACTACTTGAAATAAAGTAAAGAGAAGATGTTAATTCATTAGTGTAAATTACATGGTACTAACTTGTCTACATGCAGGTAAAACTTTAATACCAATTTATTCATAATTTATACCTTAACTTGTAACTAATATACGATAAGTTTTTAATATATATATTCTCCTAATATCTTTATATACACCCTTGATCACAAATAAGAAGGATTTACTCAATAATAAAGATCTCGCTATTATAAGGAAATTTAGGTTAGCAAGTCCTAATTTATTTAAATTTCGCCACTATCTAATTCATATCCCTTAGCTAATGGCTTAATTAGGATAATCATACCCATTAATGGATTGGTTAAGCATGCTTTCTAATTATTCTCTGCACACAATAGGGCATAAACTAAGTCATGTTATTACAAAATAAAAGTTTTCTGAAATTAAATAATTTAAATTATACATCAAAGAATTAAGGGTACAAAACCACTCACTTTTCTTCTTTTTCTTCTTTTCTTATTGTTGCTAGTTGATTTGTTTCCCTTTTCCTCTTGCTAGCCCACAAGTGCTTAACTGATAATTATATCTTCAACATTAGTACACTCCATCTAGATATATCTCCTAATCTGTACTCTTTTTTGTTTTAACAACCGACTTAAACGTGTCTTCCTTGCCAAAATATGCAACTGGATTGGTTGAATAAGTGCATATGTGTAGCCGTGCATGTGCATGTGCTTTGATTTAATAACTAAAAGGTGTTCCTAACAACATATTATATTAACTAAAATGATCAAATATCTACTCAAAAGTCACATATGCTTATCAATAGGTTAAGTAGGTGGTGTAGTCAGGTGTGTGATTCAAGCCTCTTACACGTGTATGTTTGTTTTTACATTTAACATTATAATTGTTTAATGAGATTTTAATTAAGACTTATGGTAATTCAAACCTTTATAATTCAAGTCTAAAACATATAAGAAAATACCATATAAAATAATTTCTTATTCAAAATCTAATATATTACGAGTAGTTGAAATACGGGGTTCTACAGTATCAACTTTACTTCTTGTAAATCCATTTTGCAAAAGAAAGAAGAGCTAAGTCTATCATACCATGGACGGGGTGCTTGTTTTAAACCATACAAGGCCTTCTTAAGTTTATAAACATCATTTGGCCTAGAAAAATTTTCAAACCCCGGAGGTTGTTTTACATTGACTTCTTCTTGAATAATACCATTTAGAAAAGCGGATTTAACATCCATTTGGTAAAGCTTGAAATTTTTAAAACGAGAATAGGCTAGTAAATTATGAATAGCTTCTAAACGTGCTACGGGTGCAAATATTTCATCATAATCAATACCTTCTTCCTGACAATAACCTTGAGCTACTAACCTTGCTTTATTTTGAACAATATTCCCTTGGTCATCAAGTTTGTTCCGAAATACCCATTTTGTACCAATAATTGTTTGTGATGGAGGACAAGGAACTAATTCCCAAACATCATTCCTTTCAAATTGATTTAACTCCTCTTGCATTTCTAGGAGCCAATCCTCATCTTCAATAGTTTCCTTAGTATTTTTAGGCTCTTTTTGAGATATAAGAGCTTTCTCGACAAATTTTCCTCGAGTCATTACTTTATTAAGGGGATCACCAATAATAAGATCTTTTGGGTGATCTCCCTTAAATTTCAATGCTACGGGAAGATCCGAAGTATCACCTTTGTCTTCTTGAGGAACATTTGAGCTTGAAGGTTGATCATTTTGAGCATCATCTTGAATAATTGGTTCAACAACATCCTCTTCATCACTATCATCATTGGGTATCCTTTCAACACCCGAGGCTTCATTGAATTTGACATGGACGGATTCTTCAACAACCATACTAGTCTTATTGTAAACCCGATATGCTTTGCTCTTGGTTGAATACCCCATAAATATTCCTTCATCGGCCTTAGGATCAAGTTTGTCCAATTGATCCTTAGCATTCAAAATAAAACACTTACATCCAAATATTTTGAAATAACTAATATTTGGAGTTCTTCCTTTCCAAAGCTCATATGGAGTTTATTTATTTTAGGACCAATATAAACTCGATTAATGACATAGCAAGCGGTACTTACGGCTTCAGCCCAAAAATATTTTGGAAGTGAAAATTCATTGAGCATGGACCGACTAATTTCTTGAAGTGTCCAATTCTTCCTTTCGGCTACTCCATTTTGTTGAGGCGTCCTTGGAGCCGAAAAATTGTAACCATATCCCTTGGTTTCACAAAAGACTCTAAACTCCCCATCAAATTCTCCACCTCGATCACTTCGAATAGACTTTATTGTATCTTTTTTTTCATTTTCAATAAGTCTACACAACTTAACAAACTCATTAATGGCATCACTTTTATTTGCAAGAAAAAGAGCTCAAGTATATCTAGAAAAATCATCGACTATAACAAAAGTATAATGTTTTCCACTTGGACTTGCCGTATCAATATCCCCATACAAATTTAAATAAAGAAGTTGAAGAGGCTTGATTGTGGAAATTTCATTTTTGGGCTTAAAACTAGTCTTAACTAATTTGTTCTTTTGAAAAGTGTCACATAAGCCAAGATTTTCAAAATTTAATTTGGGTAGTCCTTTCACATGTTGGTTTTTGTAAATATTTTTCAAATTCTTGTATCCAACATGTCCAAGTCACCTATGCCATAAACTAGTTAAATCATTATTGGCGACAAGACAAGAAACATTTTGACTAACCAAATCACTTGTACAAATTTTGTAAAAATTGCCTTTTCTATTTGCTTCACAAATAATTTTATCATTTTTAAGAATAAGGCATTTTTCTTTATTGAAAACAACATTATAATTTGAATCACAAAGTTGGCTAACACTTATCAAATTGAACTTAAGCCCTTCAACATAAATAACATTACTAAGAGAGAAAGAAGAGTTACCAATTTCTTCATTTCCAAGAATTCTTCCTTTGCCATTGCCGAACATGACCATACCCTCTTCTTGGAGCTTGATATTGGTAAAAAGTTCTATCCTTCCGGTCATATGGCATGAACATCCGCTGTCCACGAGCCATTTTGAATCTTCCGTTGTTGTTATAGCCTTGAGACCTTTGGGCCTCCAAAAATAGTTAAAATTGTTCTTCAATTTACAATGACTAACATAATGACCAACTTTACCACAATAAAAGCAAATAAGATTGTGGGCACTACTAGCACGTACAAAAGTCGAACCTTGGTCATTTTTCTTTGAAATAGGTTGAAAAGGTTTATAGCCAAGTCCTAATTTAGAATGCTCACCTCTTTGGGCATCTAAAATTTTTGTAACTTTATCCGTAGTTAAGTTAAAACGATGCACATCCTTTTTCAAATTTTCAATATCATTTGTAAGCGTTTGTTTTTCGGTTTTAATAGTACGGACTTTAGTAAGAGTAATAGCATGAGCTTTATCAAGAGATTCATAAGAAGTAAACAATTTATCCTTTTCAATTTTAAGCTTTTTATGCTCCTTTTTCAAAGTCTTGTATTTAACAATCAAATTTTGAAATTCATTTTGCAATTCATCAAAAATCACATTGCAATTCATCAACTAAGGAAGAAGTTGAGGAGTTAGAGCGTACATCGTTATTTTCATCGTTTATGGCCATGAGACCATGTTCGGTTTCTCCTTCCTCATCGGATGTGGCGAGTAGTTCATCCCAAGTTTTGACATCCGCATTTAGATCCTTCTTTTTTTGGAAAAGGCTTTTTCTTTTTTTGTTCCTCCTCATCTAGTTATTTTGTTCTTGCTGATGAGTTCCAAAATCTATTTTTTCTATTTATTTGTATTAAATTTCTTCCTATTGTAATAGATCCATTATCTGATGTTAGAAAATTTAATCCCAAAACGAATTCTGGTTTTCCTTTTTCTGTTACCCATGTTTGAGGTAAATTATATTTTAGACTTTTTTCTTTATTTATTGTTTCAAATTCTATGAAACTATTTTCAATACATTGGTTATATTGAGTTGTACTTCCATCAGCTAATGTTGCTATTACTTTTAATTTTGTATTTTCTAATACTTAGTTTTCTTCCAAAACCTTTTGTTTCTTCTTTGTGATGAAAAATAACTCCTTCTAATAATCCATAATCCATCATTTTTTGTGGAGTTATCTCTTCACCTTCATATTCATATGGTTTGAACATTGTAAAACCAATTCTGAATCCGAAAATTGGTTTTGTCTCTTCTAGAATTTCTTCACCAAAGGATCGGTGAACTTTTGCCCATGTTCCTGCAAGATGTATCTGATCCCAGGCTATTTTGTATGCAAACTGTTCCAGTTTTTCGGCTTTAATTGTAGAAATTGCTTTTTCTGTTGTTAATATGACCACAATTTGGTGGTAATGTTGACAAATACATGTGTGGGTTGAAAAATATTCGAACTTTGAATTTTTCATATGCATCAACCCCCAAATAATATTGTCCCTGTTCACTTTCAGGATGATCAATTGAATCTTGAAGTATTTCATTTCTGTATTTTATTTAAATCTATTTAATTTATTATATTGGTTTTAATTTTTTAAATCAAAGTCTATTTATTGATGTAATTGCTTTCAACCAATACACCTCTATATAAGTAATAAATAAAAGAAAACTACCATAAAATAGAAAAGACTAAACATGAACAATAATTTCAATCTAAATTAAAATGCCTGATATGTAAAATAGAATAAGATTATTAAAAGTCATATTGACTTCTTATTTATAATTCAAAAATAAAATATTTTGCATCAATATTACTTATTTCCTGTTTTTATCCAAACTTGTTAGACCATTCATCCTATTAATTAAAAATTTATTGTGCCAAGAAAAATAAAATCAAAATTAAAATATATTTTCCTCGCTTTCTCTATACCTTCATATTAAAACATAATTTATATTTACATTTTGTTAAGTTTAAGAACCAATATTTATCCTTTTAAATATCTTTCATAGTTAAATTCATGTTTTTATTATCATATTTACTGGGCTTATTTGACTAAGAGAGAAAGAAGAGTTACCAATTTCTCCATTTCCAAGAATTCTTCCTTTGCCATTGCCGAACATGACCATACCTTATTCTTGGAGCTTGATATTGGTAAAAAGTTCTATCCTTCCGGTCATATGGCATGAACATCCGCTGTCCACGAGCCATTTTGAATCTTCCGTTGTTGTTATAGCCTTGAGACCTTTGGGCCTCCAAAAATAGTTAAAATTGTTCTTCAATTTACAATGACTAACATAATGACCAACTTTACCACAATAAAAACAAATAAGATTGTGGGCACTACTAGCACGTACAAAAGTCGGACCTTGGTCATTTTTCTTTGAAATAGGTTGAAAAGGTTTATAGCCAAGTCCTAATTTAGAATGCTCACCTCTTTGGGCATCTAAATTTTTTGTAACTTTATCCGTAGTTAAGTTAAAACGATGCACATCCTTTTTCAAATTTTCAATATCATTTGTAAGCGTTTGTTTTTCGGTTTTAATAGTACGGACTTTAGTAAGAGTAATAGCATGAGTTTTATCAAGAGATTCATAAGAAGTAAACAATTTATCCTTTTCAATTTTAAGCTCTTTATGCTCCTTTTTCAAAGTCTTGTATTTAACAATCAAATTTTGAAATTCATTTTGCAATTCATCAAAAATCACATTGCAATTCATCAACTAAGGAAGAAGTTGAGGAGTTAGAGCGTACATCGTTATTTTCATCGTCTATGGCCATGAGACCATGTTCGGTTTCTCCTTCCTCATCGGATGTGGCGAGTAGTTCATCCCAAGTTTTGACATCCGCATTTAGATCCTTCTTTTTCAGAAAAGGCTTTTTCTTTTTTTGTTCCTCCTCATCTAGTTATTTTGTTCTTGCTGATGAGTTCCAAAATCTATTTTTTCTATTTATTTGTATTAAATTTCTTCCTATTGTAATAGATCCATTATCTGATGTTAGAAAATTTAATCCCAAAACGAATTCTGGTTTTCCTTTTTCTGTTACCCATGTTTGAGGTAAATTATATTTTAGACTTTTTTCTTTATTTATTGTTTCAAATTCTATGAAACTATTTTCAATACATTGGTTATATTGAGTTGTACTTCCATCAGCTAATGTTGCTATTACTTTTAATTTTGTATTTTCTAATACTTAGTTTTCTTCCAAAACCTTTTGTTTCTTCTTTGTGATGAAAAATAACTCCTTCTAATAATCCATAATCCATCATTTTTTGTGGAGTTATCTCTTCACCTTCATATTCATATGGTTTGAACATTGTAAAACCAATTCTGTGAATTCTGAAAATTGGTTTTGTCTCTTCTAGAATTTCTTCACCAAAGGATCGATGAACTTTTGCCCATGTTCCTGCAAGATGTATCTGATCACAGGCTATTTTATATGCAAACTGTTCTAGTTTTTCGGCTTTTTTTGTAGAAATTGCTTTCTACCTTGTTGTTAATATTGACCACAATTTCTGGTGGTAATGTTGACAAATACATCTGTGGGTTGAAAAATATTCGAACTTTGAATTTTTCATATGCATCAACCCCCAAATAATATTGTCCCTGTTCACTTTCAAGATGATCAATTGAATCTTGAAGTATTTCATTTCTGTATTTTATTTAAATCTATTTAATTTATTATATTGGTTTTTATTTTTTAAATCAAAGTCTATTTATTGATGTAATTGCTTTCAACCAATACACCTCTATATAAGTAATAAATAAAAGAAAACTACCATAAAATAGAAAAGACTAAACATGAACAATAATTTCAATCTAAATTAAAATTCCTGATATGTAAAATAGAATAAGATTATTAAAAGTCATATTGACTTCTTATTTATAATTCAAAAATAAAATATTTTGCATCAATATTACTTATTTCCTGTTTTTATCCAAACTTGTTAGACCATTCATCCTATTAATTAAAAATTTATTGTGCCAAGAAAAATAAAATCAAAATTAAAAAATATATTTTCCTGCTCTCTATACCTTCATATTAAAACATAATTTATATTTACATTTTGTTAAGTTTAAGAACCAATATTTATCCTTTTAAATATCTTTCATAGTTAAATTCATGTTTTTATTATCATATTTACTGGGCTTATTTGACTAAGAGAGAAAGAAGAGTTACCAATTTCTCCATTTCCAAGAATTCTTCCTTTGCCATTACCGAACATGACCATACCCTCTTCTTGGAGCTTGATATTGGTAAAAAGTTCTATCCTTCCGGTCATATGGCATGAACATCCGCTGTCCACGAGCCATTTTGAATCTTCCGTTGTTCTTATAGCCTTGAGACCTTTGGGCCTCCAAAAATAGTTAAAATTGTTCTTCAATTTACAATGACTAACATAATGACCAACTTTACCACAATAAAAACAAATAAGATTGTGGGCACTACTAGCACGTACAAAAGGCGGACCTTGGTCATTTTTCTTTGAAATAGGTTGAAAAGGTTTATAGCCAAGTCCTAATTTAGAATGCTCACCTCTTTGGGCATCTAAAATTTTTGTAACTTTATCCGTAGTTAAGTTAAAACGATGCACATCCTTTTTCAAATTTTCAATATCATTTGTAAGCGTTTGTTTTTCGGTTTTAATAGTACGGACTTTAGTAAGAGTAATAGCATGAGCTTTATCAAGAGATTCATAAGAAGTAAACAATTTATCCTTTTCAATTTTAAGCTCTTTATGCTCCTTTTTCAAAGTCTTGTATTTAACAATCAAATTTTGAATTTCATTTTGCAATTCATCAAAAATCACATTGCAATTCATCAACTAAGGAAGAAGTTGAGGAGTTAGAGCGTACATCGTTATTTTCATCGTTTATGGCCATGAGACCATGTTCGGTTTCTCCTTCCTCATCGGATGTGGCGAGTAGTTCATCCCAAGTTTTGACATCCGCATTTAGATCCTTCTTTTTTTGGAAAAGGCTTTTTCTTTTTTTGTTCCTCCTCATCTAGTTATTTTGTTCTTGCTGATGAGTTACAAAATCTATTTTTTCTATTTATTTGTATTAAATTTCTTCCTATTGTAATAGATCCATTATCTCGATGTTAGAAAATTTAATCCCAAAACGATCTCAGTTTTCTTTTTTCATTACCCATGTTTGAGGTAAATTATATTTTAGACTTTTTCTTTATTTATTGTTTCAAATTCTATGAAACTATTTTCAATACATTGGTTATATTGAGTTGCACTTCCATCTGCTAATGTTGCTATTACTTTTAATTTTGTATTTTCTAATACTTAGTTTTCTTCCAAAACCTTTTGTTTCTTCTTTGTGATGAAAAATAACTCCTTCTAATAATCCATAATCCATCATTTTTTGTGGAGTTATCTCTTCACCTTCATATTCATATGGTTTGAACATTGTAAAACCAATTCTGTGAATTCTGAAAATTGGTTTTGTCTCTTCTAGAATTTCTTCACCAAAGGATCGGTGAACTTTTGCCCATGTTCCTGCAAGATGTATTTGATCACAGGCTATTTTGTATGCAAACTGTTCCAATTTTTCGGCTTTTTTTGTAGAAATTGTTTTCTACCCTGTTGTTAATATTGACCACAATTTCTGGTGGTAATGTTGACAAATACATCTGTGGGTTGAAAAATATTCGAACTTTGAATTTTTCATATGCATCAACCCCCAAATAATATTGTCCATGTTCACTTTCAAGATGATCAATTGAATCTTGAAGTATTTCATTTCTGTATTTTATTTAAATCTATTTAATTTATTATATTGGTTTTTATTTTTTAAATCAAAGTCTATTTATTGATGTAATTGCTTTCAACCAATACACCTCTATATAAGTAATAAATAAAAGAAAACTACCATAAAATAGAAAAGACTAAACATGAACAATAATTTCAATCTAAATTAAAATGCCTGATATGTAAAATAGAATAAGATTATTAAAAGTCATATTAACTTCTTATTTATAATTCAAAAATAAATAAGAACCAATATTTATCCTTTTAAATATCTTTCATAGTTAAATTCATGTTTTTATTATCATATTTACTGGGCTTATTTGACTAAGAGAGAAAGAAGAGTTACCAATTTCTCCATTTCCAAGAATTCTTCCTTTGCCATTGCCGAACATGACCATACCCTCTTCTTGGAGCTTGATATTGGTAAAAAGTTCTATCCTTCCGGTCATATGGCATGAACATCCGCTGTCCACGAGCCATTTTGAATCTTCCGTTGTTGTTATAGCCTTGAGACCTTTGGGCCTCCAAAAATAGTTAAAATTGTTCTTCAATTTACAATGACTAACATAATGACCAACTTTACCACAATAAAAGCAAATAAGATTGTGGGCACTACTATCACGTACAAAAGTCGGACCTTGGTCATTTTTCTTTGAAATAGGTTGAAAAGGTTTATAGCCAACTCCTAATTTAGAATGCTCACCTCTTTGGGCATCTAAAATTTTTGTAACTTTATCCGTAGTTAAGTTAAAACGATGCACATCCTTTTTCAAATTTTCAATATCATTTGTAAGCGTTTGTTTTTCGGTTTTAATAGTACGGACTTTAGTAAGAGTAATAGCATGAGCTTTATCAAGAGATTCATAAGAAGTAAACAATTTATCATTTTCAATTTTAAGCTCTTTATGCTCCTTTTTCAAAGTCTTGTATTTAACAATCAAATTTTGAAATTCATTTTGCAATTCATCAAAAATCACATTGCAATTCATCAACTAAGGAAGAAGTTGAGGAGTTAGAGTGTACATCGTTATTTTCATCGTCTATGGCCATGAGACCATGTTCGGTTTCTCCTTCCTCATCGGATGTGGTGAGTAGTTCATCCCAAGTTTTGATATCCGCATTTAGATCCTTCTTTTTCGGAAAAGGCTTTTTCTTTTTTTGTTCCTCCTCATATAGTTTTGGATAATCGGCTATGAAATGCCCGGATTTTCCGCATTTGAAACATGAGTTGTCTCTCGGTTTTCTTGCCTTATTTTTATTCACAAATTTTACAAATTTCTGGATAAGTACGGCCGTCTCTTCATCATCCTCATTATTAGCATAATATGAATTATTAGATGAAGATGCTAGTCCTTTAGGAATATTTTGCATACCCGATTGAGTGATGGATGGTTTGGAATTTTCCTCTCCTTGAGATAGACTTAATAAATGAAGAGGTTCCCGATGAGCTCATCGAACTTGAGTGTTTCGAGATTTTGTGCTCCCGTGATAGCCATCACCTTTTCAGACCATGAGCCGGGAAGTGCATTCAATACCTTAGTCACCTTGTCTTCTTTGGAGATGACTTTACCGAGAGCCAAAAGAGGATTGACAATGTTCTCAAGCCTTTCCACCATTTTTGATATGCTTTCACCATCATGCATATTGAAGTTTTCAAAGTCTTTAACAAACATGGTTTTTCTTGCTTGTTTGACCTTCTTTGTTCCTTCATAGATTGTCTCCAATTTTTCCCAAACTTCATGTGCCGACCTTATGCCTCTTATGCGATTAAACTCGGTGGCGGTAAGAGAGCAATGTAAAATGTTTAAGGCATTACCGTTTAGAAAGAAAGCCTTCTTGTCATTGTCATCGAACTCCTTGAAAGTTTTGAGAACCGAGGTGTCGTCCTCTAATTTCTTGGTTGGTTGATCAACTCCTTCAATAACCACATTCCAAATATCAAATCCGCACCCTTGTAGAAAGCACTCCATTCGGTATTTCCAAAATGCGTAGTTGTTGGCGTCGAATAGCGGTGGCTTGTTGGTGGAGGCGCCGGTGGTGAGATATGTTTCATTCGTAGCCATGGGTCTTTTCTCTTTACACAGAACGAGCTAGCCAAAGAGTTTGGCTTTGATACAACCTGTTAGTCCAAGTGGCTACGATAATCTAGAGGGGGTGAATAGATTATGCCGATTTTCGATTTTTCGCCCTCTATTTCGAAATGAATAAGCAATGACAAGAATGAAAATACGGGAAGTAAATAACACGCTTCGATTTAAAGAGATTCAACCCACATAGGGCCTAATCCTTTACCACCCCAGTATCTCCGGTATGGATTTCGAAATAGAAAAAGAATTTCATTAATTACCACAATTAATACGACACCACCTTTGAAGATTACCACAATCTTATTACAACACCTTCAAGGAGATTACCACAATCTTCTTTCAACACCTATGAAGAGTACCACACTCTTCAACACCTAAGATCACCCAAGTGTGTTCTTGCCACAAGAACACTAACAAGGATATCTTGTTTTGGATGATAGAAAAATTCAAGATTACAACTCAATAAATGGAGTATACAAACTTTGAGTGCAAGTGTAATCAAGAATAAAAAGCCTAGACCTCAAGATTGTGCAAGTGCAAGAACTTAGGCTATTACAACAAGAGTGAAAAATATGAAAGCTTGGAGAATTTGCAGATTTCTTGTTGTGTGTTTGCTTGTATTGTTATATCTTGTGTCTTCAAAATCATCCTCTATTTATTGGAGAGTCTTCACAAACATAGGCTCCTCCTTCTTCACTTTTGTCTACAAAAAGAAGATCACAAGATGTAGAAATAATGTACAAAATTGATAAAGTAAATCTTGATGTAATGGATGTTCAACGGTTGGAATTTGCTGTCAAAAATAACATAGCGCGATCGGTCGCTATATTGAAATTTCAAATGTTATAAAGTAGGTCGTGAGATGCGGATACGGATGTAGGGGGTCGGCCGAGTCAAGGGGGTCCGATAGGTCGCCCTAGGGGTCGGCTGGGTGCCCAAGCTTGACCGGTCTCCCTCCTCAGTTTTCTCAAAGCAGAGTAGTCTGTTTCAATTTTAACTCATTTCAGGTACCGGTCGACCTCTTGTTCGACCCGGTCAACCTCATGGAATTTTTCAAACTCCTCATTTTGCTTTCAAAATCATTTCCGATGATGAGGATGTCCTATGGCGTAGGTTGGCCTCAAAATGCAGTGTTGTCCAATATTTTGTCAAAAATAAACTTCAAAAAATACTCCAAAAATTAGTAAAATATTTTAAATCATTTGGAAGTATTAGGACAACATTTAAAAATATTGTTTTGGTATTTAAACAAAATCATCAAAATCTTGATAAAAACATTTATCTAACACATGCCACTGAGTCAGTAGAGCCACCTACTACTAATGAGGCCTACACATCTGAAATTTTACGCAATCAAAATCCTGTACAGGACTGGAAACCACTCGATATATCCGATTTTCTTGAGGATCATGAGGCACAAGGTGCCGACTGGATAAATTAAAAAAATAGACTCAATGTTTGTATGTTATTTTTCTTGGATGAGATATTCCCGAAATTAAGTTTGTTGTACCGTGTTTGTACTTGTTCCGGATGATACATTCTCGATTTTAAGCTTTTACTATGAAATAATAAATTTTTTGTGTCTAATATTTTTTTATCATGAAATATCATCAAATTTCTACCAAAATATTCACAAATTTTACATTCAAAATTTTCACATTAATTTTTCCCCTCCAACGGCTATATCAACGACTATGAATAGTAATTTTTTATCTATAAATATACCAACATTTCATTCAACAAACTCACACATATTCTATCATCTTTCTAAAAACTCCACATTTCTTTCATTCCAAAAAATGGTTAACTTAATGTTAGTATTTCTCATTACAATGGTCTTCATATACACTATCCTGCTTTTTGTTGGAGAATATACACCAGGAGAATTTTGGCTTTTTATTGATCATTTTGTCTTCACAATTCTTCATGTATTAGTCATTACAATTTATCTTAGCATGTTGTAATAATTAGATGATCATGTATGTCTCTATTGTCGAATAAAATCCTTTATTTAAATTTTTGTTGTGCATTGATGTTTTTATATAAAGTTTTTAATAACCGTATAATATTAATTCAATAATAATTATACCAAATACACATGGGAAACACCGAGAAAAGAGACTATTGTCTACTTAATAGTGCAACAACGCACTCAATATTAAAAAATAAAGTATATTTCTCGAGTGTGAAATTGTGCAAGGCACATGTTACAACTATATCTGGTCCCATTGAGATTATTGATGGCTCCGAAAATGCAACTGTGGTGTTGGCTAATGATACAATCTTACATATTGAAAATGAATTGTTATCTAGTAGATCAAAAACAAATCTACTGAGTTTTAAGGATGTGCGTGATAATGGCTATCACTTGGAGACACTAAATGAACAGAATAAAGAGTGTCTATGTATCACATCCTATAAAATGGGAAAAAGATTTGCCCATGAGAAATTTGAAGCAACATCTTCTGGATTGTATTGTGTCCAAATTAAAGCTTTTGAATCCTATGCCACCATGCCTTGGAAGCTGGTGAATCCTGATATATTTGGGTTATAGCATGATCGCCTAGGACACCCAGGAACAACTATGATGTGTAGGATTGTTGAACACACCAATGGACATCCATTGGAAAGCATGAAGATGCTAATGTCCAAAGATTATTTCTGTGAATCGTGTTCACAAGGAAAAATTATTACTAAACCTTCCATGGAAAAGGTTGGTTATGAATCACAATCATTTTTACAACATATTCATGGTGATATTTGTGGACTAATACATCCAGCAAGTGGACCATTTATATATTTCATGGTCTTAATAGATGCATCGTGTAAATGGTCACACGTATGCCTATTATCTACTAGAAATGTGGCATTTTCTCGATTATTAGCACAAATTATTAAACTCCGAGCACATTTCCCTGATTATCCTATTAAGAATATAAGGATGGATAATGCCGGAGAATTTACATCAAATTTTTTTGATAAGTATTGCGCAATACTAGGAATTAATGTTGAGCAGTAGCACATGTTCATACTCAAAATGGATTGGCAGAATCCTTGATTAAACGAGTTCAAATCATTGCTCGTACATTATTCATGAGATCAAAGCTCACTAGTGCAATATGGGGTCACACAGTATTACATGCATCAACCCTTATTGGATTACACTCCACTGCTTATTATATGTACTCCCCAATGCAATTAACCCTCGGTTTTGAGCTAAATATTTCGCACCTACGCACTTTCAGGTATGCTATTTAGGTGCCGATTCCACCACCTCAAAGGACAAAAATGGTTCCACAACGTAGACTTGGTATATACGTTGGATTCGATTCTCCATCAATTGTTCGGTATTTAGAACCGATGACGGGAGATTTATTTACCGCTAGATTTGCGGATTATCATCTTGATGAGACAACATTCCCATCAATGGGACGGGATAAAGTTATTTTAGATAAAACAAAAACCAGTTGAGAATATCTCCTGGAATGAACAAAGCTTATCCCATTTAGATCCACGTACTTCTGAATGTGAAAGTGAGGTGAATAGAATCATTCATTTACAAAATATTGCTAATAGACTTCCTGATGCATTTAACGATACTAGTAAAGTCACGAAGTCTTATATTCCGGCTGCAAATGCTCCAGCCATGATTATTGTTCCAGATAAAAATAAGAAAATGAATGACGATAACCTACGACAAAAAATGTGGTAGACTTATTGGCTCAAAAGATACTGTTCCTCGAAAAAGAAAGGGGAGAATTGATAATAATGAGCATGCACCAGATGAATATGTAGAGCCTAACACCTCAGAAAAATTACAATATTATAATAGCACCGAGAATCCCATGAGCTATTGTAACGAAATATGGGATCAAAATGAAATAATTATTGATGATAATTTTGCATTCTCGGTTGCTCAAGAAATTATAAATGATGATTATGATAACGAAAAACGTTTGATAATGGAATGTCGTCAGAGGCCTGATTGCTTTATGTGGGAGGAAGCAATAAAATCGAGTTAGCTTCCCCAGAAAAACGAAATATATTTCGACAAATTGTTCGTACTCCAAACAATGTAAAGCCTATTGGACACAAATGGGTATTTGTTCGAAAGAGAAATGAGAAAAACAAAGTCGTGAGATATAAAGCTCGACTAGTGGCTCAAGGATTCTCCCAGAGACCTGGGATAGATTATGATGAAACATATTCACCTGTGATGGATACAATCATATTTTGTGTTCTTATCGGTATGGTTGTCCACGAGAATCTAGACATGCGTCTAATGGACGTAGTAACGGCATATCTATATGATTCGTTGGATTTTGATATTTATATGAAAATTCTCGATGGATATAAAATGCCAAAGTCGGACACTCCCCGTGAATTATACTCGATCAAATTGCAAAGATCATTGTATGGATTGAAGCAATCCTGTCACATGTGGTATCATAGACTTAATGAATACGTTTCTAAGGAAGGTTACAAAAATGATACCATTTGCCCATGTGTTTTTATCAAAAGATCAGATACTGGATTTGCTATCATTGATGTTTATATCGATGACATGAATTTGATTGGCACCACTGAAGAATTATCCAATGCCGCTGAATATATAAAGAAAGAGTTTGAGGTGAAAGACCTTGGAAAAACTAAACTTTGTCTTGGTCTTGAGTTAGAGCATAAAGATAACGGGATACTTGTCCACTAATCTACTTACACTAAACGGATACTCAAACGATTTAATATGGACAAGGCTCATCCCTTGAGTACCCCTATGGTTGTGCGTAGTTTAGATCCCGAGAAAGATCCATTCCGACCAAAAGAGTCTGATGAAGAGATTTTAGGTCCTGAAGTGCCTTACCTTAGTGCTATTGGAGCATTAATGTATCTGGTACAATGTACTCGACCTGATATTTCATTTGCAGTAAATCTACTTGCACAATATAGTTCTGAGCCAACTCGAAGACACTGGAATGGTATTAAACACATTCTTCGATATCTAAATGGTACTACAGATTTGGGGTTATTCTATTTCAAGGAATCAACTAAATCTGGGTTAGTGGGTTATCGATCTTTGGATATAGATCGATCCACACAAAGCTCGATCACAAATCTGGTTATTTATTTTGCTATAATGGTACAGCTATATCATGGCGATCCACCAAACAAACATTAGTTGCTACTTCTTCCAATCACTCTGAAATCATTGCTCTTCATGAAGCTGGCAAAGAGTGTGTTTGGTTAAGATCGATTATAGCTCATATACGAAATGCTTGTCGGTGAAGATTCGATTCTGACACTCCTACTATTTATGAGGATAATGCAGCATGCATAGTACAAGTGAGAGGTGGTTACATAAAAGGTGATCGGACCAAGCATATTTCACCAAAGTTTTTCCACACACATGAACTCCAGAAAAATGGAGAGGCAGATATTCAGCATATTCGCCAATGTCACAATCTTGCCGATTTATTTACAAAATCCTTACCAACGTCTATATTTGAAAAGTTGGTTTATGGCATCGGAATGAGAAGAGTCCATACGAAGCAAGATTGATGGATCAATTATGCAACTAATATTTTTTATTTCAGGGGGAGCAAATATATTGTGCGTTGTACTCTTTTTCCCTTATGTCTGGTTTTTATCCCATTGGAATTTTCCAGCTTAAGGTTTTTAACGAGGCAGCTTATGCACAAGGTCTGGATTTGAGAATATACTCTTTTTTTCCTTATGTCCGATTTTTCCCACAAGGTTTTCCAGCTTGAGATTTTTAAAGAGGCATATTCATCCAATAGACAACAATGTTACGTCCAAGGGGGAGTGTTACGACAATAGTTCATAGAGTTGGACTTTTAGCATTGTAGCATTGGAAAAATTTCACAACAATACAAATGTATCACATGTGAAATAGTATCTATGTATGGCTATAAATATTGGAGCCATTAGAATGAAAAAATGCACCGAAATTTTTTACCACTCTTAGCTTTTTATCATTGTCTTTATCAATTTATATTTGTAGAAATAATTCATAACAATAGTTAATAATTTATCTTTTAAAAAAATTCCTCAAACAAATCAATGTTTGAGAAAAAAAATTGAGGGAAAATTTTATAAAAAAATTCGACATCCAATCAGACCGTTAGCATTTTGTCATCTAAAGTCAAGTCATATTTTCATCAAAAATATTTTTTGGTCAGCCATGCATTTCCGCACCTTCTTTGCACGTATATTAAGTGGGTGTTTGGCTTAACTTAAGTTCTTCAAAACATCTTATAAGATATTTGAGAGTTTATAAACTCTTTAAATTTATTTGATAATTTTTAAAACGGATCTTATAATATCCCAAAATAAGATGTTAGAAGTTTACAATCTGATTTTAAAATAGTTGGGGAATCTCAAATTTTTATAAAATAAGATCTTATTTTAACAATTTTCTTTAATTTTAGCTATCTTAATTACAAAATTGACATGACTAACATCTTGAAAGCTCCACCATCTTATTTTATTCAAACACTTAAAACAACTTATTTTTAAAATAAGATCTAACATCTTATAAGCTCCAAAAATATTTTATAAGATGTAGGAGCTTATAAGATCTTTTAAGGGTAAATCTCACTTTACCCCCTATACTCTCATTCAATCTCACTTTACTCCTTTGTACTTTCAATTGTATCATTTTACCCCCGTGTACTCTCAATTTGTATCACTTGGCCCACTTACACTATTATAACATTATTTTATATTCATATTATTTTATGAAATGACCATTTTATCCTCATCTATTAGTTTTATTAAAATAACAAATTATTTTAAAAGTATTTAATATTAATATATTTATACTTATTTTTTAAAATAATTAGAAAATTACTGATAATATTATACATCTTTAATAAAAATGCATTTGATATATATTATATAATTTTAAGTTTGTGATGAATAAGAAATTTAAAGTATAAATACATTAGCTAATAGAAAATATCATGTTATATAGTAATTTTGTACAGGAAATATATAAAGTTAAATAATTAGCAAACAAAATATAAAATATAAATACTTTAAATAAATTTAACATTAATTAGTTATTAACTAATTAAATTGTGAAAGTTAATTTGAAATGAGAACTATGTTAAATAGAAAAAAATTCATTAAAATGGTTAATTTCTTAATACTAAAATGAATATTCTTAAATTTAACATAATTAATTCTATTAAATATGTCTTTACAATTATCTATATTTTTAAAATTTTATTATTATAATTTATTAACGATGAAAAACTTTATGCAAATAGTTTACTTATATTACAAAATATTATTTAAAATATAATACATTTTTTAGATTTATCATGGAAACAAAAATGAATATGTATGAATATGTTAGTTAACATAAAATAATCTTGAATATGATGATTTAATAGGAGCTATATTAAATTTATTTTATAGCAAAATACCTTTCCAAAAAATAAACATATGAATTGGACGCCATAAATTAATTTAAAAATAATAGTAGGGACATTTGGGTCTTTTAATAAAGGAATATGAGGATAAAAAATATTTTAATTGTATCAGGGGCTAAAGTGAGTACAAATTGAGAGTACAATGGGGTAAAGTGATACAATTGAAAGTACAAAGGGGTAAAATAAGATTCAATGAGAGTATAGGGGGTAATGTGAGATTTACCCATCTTTTAAATAAGCTTAGTCAAACACCCTCTAAGTTAAACAAACACATCATACTTTGTTTTTGTCATTTTAAATGGGTTAGACACGATAAATAATGTTATTCTCATGATTGATAATATTGGTGCTAGCACACTATCGACAAAATTGTTAACAATATTTAGGGATAATTATGAAAATACCCCTAGGTTTATCTAATTACAAATAATACAGTTATTTTTCAGATTTACAAATACTTTGTTACTTCCATACAAATCATCCCTCGAGAAGGGAATGTTTGTAACTCTACAAGGGTTTCTGTAATTTTAAAAGATAATTAAAGTTTTTTTTTTTGTAATTAGACTAAACTTTAGGGGTGTTTTTGTATTTATCCCTATTATTTATAACAAAAGTACCACCATTTATTATGCCTTCATATTAACAATAATAATGAAGAAAATATCGCGCGCCCTTATTAACTTGGTTTGTTGAGATCAGGGTTGGCCCTGCTATGAGGAGAGTGAGGCGATTACCTTGAGCACCCGCGCCCATGCGAAATTTGATCGGAATGATTCCATGATTATTACAAATACAATTCTCTCATTTATCTATCTTCTTCATTCTCTCTACACAAATATATCAAACCAAAATCAAATTAAATCTAATAAAACTTCAAAATTGTATATGAACTATAAGTTTATTTTAACAAATCTTCTTCTTTTTTTCTTCCTAAAAGTTTTCTATTTGTAGTTAGCAACTTCGACCATTTTGCATTCAATATCATCATGTTTTATGAAATTACAAATTGTATCTATTATAATTATTCCACAATTATTTTAGCATAACTTCTTTTTTTTTCTCCAAAACGTTTTTTTTATTTGTAGTGAGCTAATTCGACCATGTTTTATACACATTATGTTCTGCTCTCAAAATAACATACCATTAAAATGCATTAAGTCTTAAATATAGTTGAATTAAAAGATAATGCAAGGTGCATTTTATTTCCAAAATTATGTTGTTCAAAAATAAATTAGATATTCAACATTTTTCATTTTTTTAGTAATCTTTCGAGAATCCTAAAAGAGATTATTTTATCAATCTTATAATATTTTCATTTATTAAAACCGTCAAACTGTCTGCCACCGCCTAAAACCACACATTTGATTTACTTAATAATACTGCGATTGAAAATTATTTTTTAGAAAACCCGCATAAGATTTTGATTTTTTTAAAAAGAAAAAAAATCACAAAAATCGCATTGCCATCTAGCGGTTAACATGGAAAACTTCTTGAATGATTCATAACCAAAATCTATCCTTAAAAAATGTTGTCTAATTAGATAAAAACCCAATAAACTTTCTAAATCACATGAAGATTTCTTAAAATATTTGTAATACCTCAAGAAGTTACTTGTAAATTTTAAAGAGATTTTTTTAATTAAGATTTTATGAGGCCCCAAAATTTTATTTAGCCGAATTGTAATGTTCCGGATATTGTACTACGTGACTAAGTGTCACAAATTGTTATTAATAAAAATATAGCTTTAATTTCAATATTCTTAATATTTAAATACTAATTTTATTTTGTTCCTCTAACTTACTGATTGTTAATTCTAACTACCCCTAAGTTGTTATATCATTAACTTATATTATATGACTTATGAAACCAAGCCATAGGACTTTTGGTGACTTATCACTAGAGTAGAAATAGGGCAATTGACTTATATAAGAGGACTGATCTATAAGACTTGTGATAAGAGGGTTAGATAAGTGATATAAGGATTCAAATATCACAAAATTAAAAAAATTAAAAAATAAAGAAAATTATGGGAGGACTTATAGAGGGGGCGGCCAAGATGGATAAGAAGGAGAACAAGGTATTAACATTGGGCATCATTATTTTGGGCATCATCATGTAAGCATGCCAAGTCACTCCCTATCAAATGCCTCCCTTCACATACCAAGGTGACTTAAGCCACCAAAATGACAAGATTAAGAAAAAATAATGATGCCTAAGAATTTGGGAGGAGGGGTGGCATTAAGGTGGAGAGGGGAGGAAAACTCTTGTCATTTTTCACCTCTACATAGTTAAGAAAATCTTCCACTAACAAGCAATATCATCTCCTTCTCTACACATAAGGGCCGAAAACTGTGAACCGTAAGGAAAAATTCTCCAATTTTTTCTTCTAAAAACTAAGGCTTCATTTGGATGGAAGGATTTGAGCTATAAATTTCAAATCCATAATAATAAATCTATTGAGATTGTTTGGATGGAATCATTCTATGATGGATTTCAATTCCTTGGAAGCTATTTTTAGAGTCATTTTGAAGGATTTCAAATACTTTCTATTTTGAGTCATTTGAAATCCTTCCCTAAATCATTTTCCCAAATCCAAATCTTCTCATCCAAATGCAACCTAAGGGTGCATTTGGATGGGGGGATTTGGGAGGGGATTTGGGAGGAGAGATTTGAAATCCTGAGCTAAATCCACACCCCTGTTTGACATATAAATCCAAATCAATGGATTTCAAATCCTTTTTTAAGTTTTAGTTCATTTTCAAAGGATTTCAAATTCCTCCCAAAACCTAGTCATTTAAAACCCATTCCTTTTTTTTTCCTTTATGCTCACTTGCATATTCACACACACATTGCACACATTTACACACACTATACATACTTCACACATTTACACACAATACACACACATTTATATATACTACACACTACACACACATTTACACACACTCCATACAATGCACATATTTATTTACACACACTTCACACACTACACACACTTCACACAGTTACACACACTACACACATTTACACACACTCCACACAATGCACATATTTACACACACTACACACACTACATACATTACACACATTTACACACACTACACACACTACACACATTTGCACATATTTACACACATTGCACACATTTACACACACACTGCACACATATTTACACACATTTACACACACACACACACCTACACATGCTCCCTCACATATGCACATGCATTATCATCACACACATATTCAGACATAATAAGAGTTATATATTTCATATATTTATTAGTGTATAAAATTATAATTATTTACAAAATAATAAGATTATATCTTTTATTTTATTTATTAAATATCAATTAATAAAATAAATAGAGCTTCTAATTTTTTTTATCAAAACTTACGATGGATTTAAAATCCTTACACAAATCCACATCATCCAAACAAGTGGTGGATTTTAAACCCAATGACTTTGAAATTCATTCATTTGAAATCCCTTGGAATTTCAAATCTCTCTATCCAAACAGAGACGTAGCTTACTCAGGGGCAGTGCGGTCATTGGACCGCATTGAAATTTTGGGCCAAGCTAAAATAATATTTTTAGCCCAAACAAATTTAAATAAGCCCTGTTAAGTTTTGGGCTGGACCACACTCAAAATTGGTCCAACCCATTAGTAAAACTAATAAACCCATCCATCTAAAAAAAACTACAAAACCCAACTAATCTGCAAATAATTTGAAACACAAAGTGAGATAAAATAAAAGAAAAACACACGCACAGTTCACAAACCTCGACAGAAAGGGGTTAGTGGATGGAAGCCGCCGACCGACCGAAAGCTTTTTCTTGTTTGCTGTCAACGACGGATGATTGGAAGCTCGCCAGAACCCCTAAGAATTGAAGATTTTGTATGTGGTAAACTATCATTTTTAACTTTTAATTGTAAAGCCCTAATTTATTTAGTTCAGACTTCAATTGGTTAATGGTAAACTGTTATTTTTAGCTTTTAATTTGTAAAAGCCCTTTTTATATGATTTCATAATTATATTGTTTTTCTTCCTTGTTTCTTTTTTCTGGGATTTTCAATTTGATTTATTAGATAGTTAATTTTTGTATTAATAACATGGCCAAATTGGTGTTTGTAGATTTAGTGGATAGTTAATTTTTTGGGATCTAATAGGCAAAATTGGTGATTGTGAAAGCAAATATGTTAACTAGAAATGTATACATTTCACAAGCAATTAATTAGAAAGTGTCAGGTTTGGGATAATTTCAATTTGATTTAGTAGATAACCATATCCTTGGAATTTATGTTTAATTTATTTTTCTTGTTGGATTTTATAGATTATGGAGAGATATTTTAGAAAAAGAACTCTTGAAGAAAGTATAACTGTAGAAAGCACAAATAGAATTTCGAAAAGTATAAACAATGCATCCGAGGCTACAAATAGAGTTAAGGATGGTTCAAACACAATTGAGAAAAGCTCAAGTATGCTTGTTGAATTCGATGCCGCACAACTTCCCTATGATCCTGGACTTAGGATTCCAATTGCAAACTACAGTCCTAAAATTAGACATCAAGTTCGAAGAGTATATTTGCAAAAAGGTCCTTGCCAACCTACAGATCATGCATTCCCAAAACGTAAATTTGGAGAAAGCACATACAGAAGATTCAACTCTTCATGGTTTTCTGAATTTGGTGATTGGTTGGAGTATAGTATATCAAAAGATGCCGCTTATTGTCTCTCTTGTTATTTGTTTAAAACAAATAAAGGAAAACAATCAGGAGGTGATGCATTTATTAGCGAGGGATTCACTTATTGGAAAAATAAAGAAAGACTTGTAACTCATATTGGGCATCATGATAGTGAGCACAATCAAGCCGGAATGAAGTGTGAAGCATTAATGAACCAAGGTCAACATATTCAAACAATTTTTCACAAGCAATCAAAACAGGCAAAGGATGATTATCGAAATCGCTTGTATGCATCGCTAGATTGTACACGACTTTTGTTGCAAAAAGGATTAGCTTTTTGGGGTAGCGATGAATCAGAGAGCTCACGCAATCCAGGTAATTTCCGTGTTCTGTTGAAATTTTTGGGTGATCATAATGATGTTATTAAAGGCGTGACATTGGAAAATGCTCCTAAAAACAACAAGTTAACATCACCTGATATTCAGAAAGATTTAGTTAGTGCTTGTGCTGCTGAAACAATAAATGTTATCTTGAAAGATCTTGGTGATTCATTATTTTCCATTCTAGTTGATGAATCTCGTGATGTGTCGACAAATGAGCAAATGTCAATTGTTTTACGTTATGTAGACAAAAGTGGACATATAAATGAACGTTTCATAGGGATTGAACATGTCACTAGTACCACATCAATCTCACTTAAGGCTGCCATTGATAAGATATTTTCTAGATATAATTTGAGCATATCAAGACTGAGAGGGCAAGGATATGATGGGCTAGTAATATGCAAGGGAAGTTTAATGGTTTAAAAGCACTTATTTTAAATGAGAACTCATGTGCTTATTATATACATTGTTTTGCTCATCAACTTCAACTAGCTCTTGTGGCCGTGGCAAAGAAAAGTATTCCAGTTGCTGAATTTTTTCGTGTTGTTACTGATGTGGAAAATGTTGTTGGAGGATCTTTTAAACGTTCTGATCTCCTTCGAGAAAAACATTCAAACTTTATTATTGAAGGATTGAAAACAGGTGAGGTTTCAAGTGGTCGGGGACTTAATCAAGAAAGTAGTCTTCGGCATGCTGGAGATACACGTTGGGGTTCTCATTATAATTCTTTGATCAACTTGCTTTCCATGTTTTCTGCTGTGGGTGATGTTCTTGAAATGATTTATGAAGACGATTCCTCTTCTTCTGATCAGAAGTTAGAGACATTTAATTTGTCAAAGTCGATACATTCTTTTGATTTTGCATTCAATTTACACATGATGAGAATTGTATTAGGAATTTCAAGTGAGTTGTCACAGGCACTATAGTTGAAAGATCGGGATATTGTGAATGCAATGGATTTGATGAAAGTTGGCAAGCAACGTCTTCAAATGTTGAGAGAAGATGGGTGGGATTCATTTTTAGATGATGTTTGTAATTTCTGTCCAAAGCATGACATTGATGTTCTCAAAATGGATGATATGTATATGCGCAATGATATCTGTGGTCGTCCACAACGTAATGCGCCAAAGCTAACAAATTTACATCACTATAGTGTGGATTTATTCTATGATGTGGTCGATTTGCAGCTACAAGAGTTGAATGACCGATTCTTAGAGGTAAGCACGGAGTTATTGCTTTGTGTAGCTTGTTTGTGTCCACAAGATTTGTTTTGTGCGTTTGATAAGAAGAGATTGATTCAACTTGCCGAGTTTTACCCACAAGATTTTTCAAGAACAGATATCAATAAGCTTCATGATCAACTTGATACTTATATTTTTGATATGCGTTCTAACAACGCATTTAAAGAGTTGAAAGGCTTGAGTGATCTTGCAGAGAAGTTAGTTGAGATAAAGAAAAATAAGATATATCATTTTGTTTATAAGCTTTTGACTTTGTCGTTAATTCTACCGGTTGCCACCGCTACGGTTGAAAGAGTGTTTTTCTGCGATGGGCTTTGTGAAGGATAAATTACGCAACCGAATGAGTGATGAATGGATAAATAATTGTCTCGTTTGTTATGTAGAAAGAGATATATGTCACAAACTTGATAATGATGTCATTGTAAAGCGGTTTCAGAGTATGAAAACACGCAAAGAATTACTGTGTAGGTCCCAAGGGGTGTGAGTGTAAGGTTTAGAAGGGGGGTTGAATAAACCTTACCAACTTTTTGATTTAGTCTTTTTAAAACGTTCAGAGTTAATACTTCACAGCTGAGTCCTTGATGGACAGCTAAGTTAGTTAATCAGTAGAGTTAGCCACTCAACAGACTGACCGAGTTTGTTGATAGAATAACTCAGTTGTTTTGACTAAAACTTAACTTGACTGTGATATGTTTTCAGCGAAAGACTTAACACCCTTGAATTTGGTTTAAGTTTGTTTTAATACTTGGTTTTAGCACTTTGTTGATTATCAATTGGATAGCAAATTTATCAGCAAATATCAAAATAATATGCAGTAATTAAAGTGCTGAAATGTAAATGACACAATAAATTTTTATAGAGGTTCGAAGATGGGGTAATTCTTCTACTACTCTCTTCTCCAACTCCTGGAGGAATCCACTAAGTATTGATCAATGTACAAAGTGGTTATCAGTCCAGATGCAAGTCTTGATCATACAGCTGACTTGATCCTTTGGGACTCAGTCTGGAGATGCCTTGGTCACGCAGCTGGCTTCTCGTATGACTCAGCTTCTTCACAAGGCAGCTGCCTTGCTACTACAACCCACTTGCTCAAGCTTCTTGGATTTGATCACGAAGCCCTCCAAAACCTTGAGACTGGTTCGACCTTGAACCTTCCTACAATCCTTTGTGGAATGTAGACCCCTTGATTCTTCAAATGTTTCCTCTTCAACTGATTGAAGTCGTCTTTTCTTCACAGGTGAGTGTTGGATTGATTTCCTTCGTAATGTAGACTTGAGGATTAAGCTTGAATAACTTGAGAATATTTCAGGTTACAGATATTGCTTTTTTTTGCTTGTAATGGTTTTCTCAGGTAAAAACTAGGTAACCTTTTCTCAAGGTGATTCTCGATCTTTTATAGTGTTCTTTTGAAAATTTGCCCGTTGAAGAGATAGGTTAATTTTCAAAAGACACTTGTGGTCGTTGGCTTGTCTTGTTGCGAGTTCTTGGAATTGACATTTCCTCGTATGAATGAGTCTTGACTTTTGAGTTCGACACAGTGCGAGCTTCCCATTGGTTCATTCCTTTTGCACGCTTCGGGATCGAGCACTTTAAGAAAGACAAGTATGGAAGTATTACTTGTTTAAGTAATTTTCTTAACTCGTGCAACGGATCTCTTTCAGTTATCTCGACTTGACTGCATTTCCTTGACTTCCCCAGGTGACTTCGAGTCAGCTTTCAATCATTGGATGACTCATCTGTCACTTCAACTTGAGACTTGGCTATCTTGAGTTGACTTGACTGACACTTCACTCACCGCATCTCGGTTGCACTTTCGATTGAGTTCCTGTCTTCTCTTCTTTGCCACACTCAGTTGCCTCACAGCGGAGTCTTCCTTTTAGTCTCCAGTTGACTTCTTTCATGTTCAGGCATAGCTGACTTAACTCAGCTCGACCAGCCCTATCTATTACAATGCAATTTACAACAAAAATGGGGTGCCAACTTTCTATTCTAAGTTTTACATGGCATTCATCAAGATCTAAAAATTAATTTCCCAACAATTTCCCCCTTTTTGATGATGCCAAAACTTAATACATTCATACAATAATTAAACAGCAAAGATACGTATAGACAATGTAGAATCATAGAATGTATGCGTAGAATCAATCTTTTATTGATCATAACATTCTTGTTCTTTACACAACTGTTTACAGAGTGTATCAAAGCTTAAACAGAGCTTAAGGTAACCATGATATTCTATATCTACGCAAGTATAGAAATTATACAATTTTATTCGATGTACAGAGGACTTACATAAAGATGTATTTACATAGTAAAATACATGAAGGGGTGGACAGCAACACTTCATCTCCTTCGCTGCCTCCTTCTTTCCTCTTCTTCAGCTTTGTCATCTTCTGACCTTTTTCTTTTCTTTTCTTCTTCAGCCGTCTTCTTTTTCTCATAAGCCTTTCTGGCAGCTTTATCTTTTCTTTTCCTTTCTTGTCTCTCTTCCCACAGCTGAGTTTGTCTTCTATTTTCTTCTTCAATTCTTTTTACATACTCAGCATTGTTCTTGGCCACTTGCAGGTTGGCTACTTCGTCGAATCCAGCCCAATAGATCCCTCCTTTCTTGCCTGGATATATATATTCAATGTTTTTGGGCAGAGGTCTAGGTCTAAAACCTCTTCCTCCTCCTTTCGCTTCTTCCCTCTGCCTCGGCGTGTATTATCTTGGGGCCTTCTTTTTCCCAAGTGAGTTACCAGCAGAGTGATCCAAGATGTCCTGCATTTGCTTGTCGCCTTCTTCACATAGCTTGAGGCCTTTTTCCCAATACAAATCCCAGGCTTGAGCCATGGACATATTTGCGAAGTAACCCTCGGATGCGAGCGTCTTGAATTCATCAACAGATCTTGGCTTGGTTCCGACATCTGAAATGGCATAGGTGTCTCTGTCTGTTGGAATTCCTCCATGTTGTTTCAGTATATCCATAACTCGGGCATCCATCTTTCCTTCCACCTCCTTCATCCTTGCTTCTACTATTTTTCGCACCCCCCGGCCATGGGTATGCGGAGTGGCGAGTCATTTGGGAGTTTCGATGATATCAGTTGTGACAAGACCTTGTTGGGCGGTTTTAGCAATCATCAAGGTCATATCTTTCGAACCTTCCCCCTCAACAGATTTTCCATTCTTCTCTCTTCTTAGTTCTTCAGCTGTCTTCTCCTTCACGATTCGTCCTTCTTCTCGCTTGTAACCTTTCGACGCCTTTAGGTATTCCTCTTCCCCTTTTTGGCATCATCAAAGGAGAGAGGAACCCCTCGAAACATGCCAGCAATCATGAAGTCCAAGCGACTGATAGCTGAGTTATGCTTGGAATCTGCTGCAGAGTATGCTGCACGGAATTCAGAGCGAGTGGCTTTCGATCTCGCCGCCACCTACTTGATTCGGCCGAGAAGAGGTCTGAATTTCTTCTCCATGTTCTCCTCTACGCGCATAAGCTCTCTTTTGCGATGAAATTCACGCAGCTGACTCCATTTTCGTGTTATGTGAGGTATGCATTCGTCAATATTTTCTCGCATCTTCCTTTTCATGTCAAAGATTATCGGCGCTCCGGACTAGCATTTTATTGAACAATGTTAAGTACCGAACTTGTTCCACGCGCATTATCTGCTTTGTTGTTGCCACCATTCCGGATCGACAATTATTCCACGCAGATCGGTAGTAAGATTTGCGTCTCGATTTATCAGTCTCATGTCCGGTGAGGCCTGGTGCCTCTCCATCTTCTCTATATCTTCGCAAATATGGCCTTGAAAACTTCTCGAACCTCATTTGTCACGCCTGTCTCGGTGGCGGCCAAGCAACGTCAAAGTCAAAGTCTGTTGGGATGATGGTATCTGTTGGAATAACGGGATCAGGTTTATGGAAACGTTCTTGATCTCTAGCTGATTCTTCAAGAAGGTCAGGCAGCTTCAGAGAGAAGGGGAACGATTCTTCAAACGGATCATCACAGGCAACGGGAATCTGCTCAATGGTAACTTGTGCCCGTGATGTGCTCGGTGGAGTCGATTCTGCTGCGGCACTTGGGAGCTGCGTGATTGACTCTTTTGTTGTGGGTCTGTTGTGGAGTTGACCCTGGCCGAGCCATTGCTGAACAGCTTCGTCGGTCTCAGCTGGTTTTCCCATATGAGTTGACTGGACCTCGGTCGTATCAGTAGCGTCATCGGACGATGATGAGATTTGCATGTGTGGCTCATCATCAAAATTAAAGGTTTGGCGAGTAGCCTTGAGGTCGATCTTACTCGTGCTTGGGAGAACATCCTCAGTTGAGTCTTTTGGATCGGCAATAGGGGATGACTCAGCTTCGTCTTCACCTTCAGATCCCAGAAAGGTTACATCAGGATTGTCTTGGGAATCGTGAAGAGCACTTATCTCCTTTTCAGATGGATCAATGATAGTAGGAGGGATGTTCTGTGCTTCCGTCTCTTGACCCCGGGAAGTCTCAACCTCCCGTTGGCCTTCATTACCTCCTGCAGTCTCAACTGTAGCGAGGCCTTGGACAGTCCCTTCGACAGTGTCAGCTGTCTTGGGGTCTTCTGAGGTGGCATCCACTGGAGTCTCAACTCCATGGATTGCACTTTCATTGCCCAGAGTGTTAACTCCCGGGCGAGTTCCTTCATGTGCCTCGATTTCGCATCAGCAGCGTCATTGGCGCGCAGCAGAGCGATTGGCACTTTAGCCGAGACAGTCTTAAGCTATCGAGCCTCGTCAGTGACAACTTTTTGTGTATCCATTTGTTGATCCTTCTCCACTTCGCCTCCAAGATTCGTTTGTGGAGTCGGTGCGGCATCCTCCGACCTTGTTGCGGTGGAGGAGTTTCCCCTCGGTGGCACACCGGTTGAGTGACTTGGAATGAGGTCACTCGTCTCCGGACTCATTTACTGTTCCCTTTGAGTATTTAGCCGTTGGGGCGGTGGTAAGACACCTTCATTAGGGGTTGGCTCGTGGGGTCCCCACAATCCCGATTTCATCGCAGTTCCTTCACACCTTCTTCTGAGTGAGCTGGGGAAGTGGTGGCAGCAACAACTGTGGCAATATGCTACACCACTCCCATCGGATCAATCTCCAGCTGTGATGTGGAAGACTCCACTGGTCCTTCCAATAACCGTTGCTCATGTAGGACCCTAGATTCCCGCATGGCTTGCTGCATCTCCAATTCTTCTCAGTAGCGAAGCCGAGAGGGTCCAGATCCTCATCACTCCCGAGAGAGAATGTCAAGATGAGGACGTGTATGATCGTGGTTCCAGTAAAGGGACAAATCTGGCCTTTTCACGAGCTTCAGCTTCCTCTGCCAGTCTCTGCTTCTCCTTGTCTTTGAAGATCTACAAGATATTCGTGCGATTTTTTCTTCATCCGATTGCTTGGACCATAATGGTCAATCCGAGAAAGTTCAACAGTTCGTCTTCTTCTTCAATAAATTTCGGTCTTTGAACTGTTCCCTGGATCGACTCAAGCCTTCCACTTCTTCCATTTCTCACGACGATTTTGGATGTCCGGATATGGTGGGGATAGGATCATCACATCATCATCATCTTTATCATCTTCTCCTGTTGTCCCTCGTTCTCGGGGATTGAAGGTAGCAAACTTTGGTGCTTCACACCCTCGGCGTCATGTTGCGGGAGGGGATACAACCCTGTCAATAGGAGAGTTTGCTTTCGCAGACTACTTCTTGTGTCTCAAATTGCATTCGACTACTGTTTGTGTCTTCAATTTGCCTATCTTTGATTGGCTTCAACAGACTGTTTGTTTCTTCAATAATTTCAGGAGACTCTACTTCTCCGGTTATCTCCGCGATCTGTTTCAATGAGTGGCAGACTCATTGTTTTCTCAAGCTCGATCGCTTGAAAAGTCTTCTCTTTTTGGTCCTTACGGAGGAATTTCTGGTTCGGATGCAGTTTTCTCCGAGTCGGGCGGCGGGGGCGTCTTTGTTGTCTTTTTCTAAGGAGCTGGATTTCTAGGCTTGTCAGTCCTCCTTTTCTTGACAACCGAAGAAGGTATTTGAGGTTCCTTCTCCGCTGCGGCTGCAGGGGCAGGTGACTTGGCTGCAGGGGCGGGTGCATCTTTTGTTTTCTTTTTCTTTACTGCAGGGCAATGATGCTTCTTCTTTGTAGGCTGCAGGGCGCCCTTCTTCAGGGGAGAGGAGGAGACAATTGTTTCTTCAGGGCCAGCTGATTCTCTCTCACTCGTATCAGCCCTCTTGGTGTATGCTCGCTTCTATGCTCCGGAAAGGTTAGACCAGAATATTTTCTTGTTGACATGGAACGCCTTTCCATGTCGAAGAGGGACTCCTTTAACTTTCATCATCCGGCCAATCACCGGTCCGTACCCAGGGGATCCTCCAAACGTACCATCCTCCTTGAAGGATTTATTCCCAATATTCGCGAGTCTGTTGTATACAAACTCAGCCCGGTTCACCTTCTTTTCTTCAATGATCACACCATCACGATCACTTAGTTTTGGACAATGGTTAAAGCTTCCAAATTTGATGTCTATGCATTTGGCAACAATGTCGGCAGATTTATGGTAGTCCTCCTTCAACTTCTTGTCGGATGTGTAGACAACCTTCGAAGATAAAGGCTTGGCTACTTCTTCCAAGCGGCCGGCCGAGGGTTAACATCGCTTCATAAATCTCCCGGCACTCCTTCCGCCGGCAACGAACAGTGTTCTGCCAGATCCTTGGCAGTGATGGAGAAATCTTTCCCGTGAACAGAGGACTTGATGCCCTCATCGTGAACTTCAGCGTTCAAATAGAACTATGCGACCTCCTCCACGTAGGTCATTTGAAACTCCATCGACAAAAAGGGTTTCAGTCCTGATTTTTCCAACTTCTCTGTTATTTTCTTCACAAGGGTTTCGTCTGACCCTTGTTTGATCATGCCCTCGAAGTCCACAGTAGATCCCGTGTGGATTTGCTTTCCCAACTTGACGAAGTTGTAAGTAGATGTCATTTCTCGAAGATTCACCGAATGAAACTTTGAAGATAAGTTTTGGAGATTTGTAGGGTTTTGAGAGTAAAAATGTTTTCTTTGCTTGAGAGAGATGAACAGTTTTGGTAAAGTGAGAGAAAATCGGACGAAGTGGTATATGTATGGGTTATGAAAGGACGTGCGGGTGGTTTTTTGAAATTTGATCAAGATCAACGGCTCAGATTTTGCACGCCGATTAACATTTAATTTCTCGCATTTAATGCGGCAGCATTTATATCCAATCATAAGCTTGGTATGCAACTTTTGACTGTACACGTCATAATTATGTTGACGTCATTCTTAAAAACATTCCCGCTTAGTAAAAACGATTGCGTTTTTGTCACTTTTCTCCTAAATGACTCAGCTTATTCCTTAGCTGATTTAACTCTTCTCTCTTTGCACATAAGCACTCAGTTGTCAGCTAACTCGATGCAGATGATTCTCCGATATGGCTGATTCACTTAACTGATTCAAGAGTTCAGCTCTTTTTCATCTTTTCATGTTCCATCCTTTTCTTTGACTCTTCTGAGTGTCAACTCAGCTCAATTAACCCTAATTCATGCTTGAGTTCTTCAAATCTTGATTCACATAATGGTTTTGTGAATATATCAGCTAACTGCTTATCAGTTGAGATATATTCCAAGGTGATGTCATTCTTTTCAACATGATCTCTTATGAAGTGATATCTGACATCAATGTGCTTTGTTCTTGAGTGCAACACAGGATTTTGGGTGATTGCAATTGCACTTGTGTTATCACACATAATTGGAATTTCCTTTTCTTCAACTTCATAGTCTCTCATTTCTTTGTCTCATCCACAAGACTTGGCACAACAATATTGCCCGCAGACTATGTATTCCTTTTTGTGTGGAGGTGGCTATTGAATTTTGCTTCTTGCTAAACCAGAAAATTAATCTATTTCCAAGCATTTGACATGTACACGAGGTACTTTTCTGTCAACTCGCATCCAAAGATAGTCGAGTCGAATAACTAATTAGTTTGAATCCTCCTTCCTTTGGATACCATAATCCAACTTCTTGACTTCCTTTCAAATATCTCAAGATTCTCTTGTCGCAAATCATGTGGCTTTCTTTTGGGCAGATTGAAATCGGCACATACACCTGACAAAGAAAGGTGATGTCCGGCCTTTGTGTGAGATAGAGCAATGATCCAATAAGTGCTCAGATCTTGTTTGATCCACAGGCTTGCCATCCAGTATCCATATTCATTTTTGGTGATGTATTCATTGGTATTTTCACGTAAGACTTCTCTTCCATGCCAAATTTCTTCATTAAATCTCTCGGTGTATTTTGTCCGACTTATAAAGGTTCCATCCTTCAATTTTGTTTTACTTGGAGTCCAAGGAAGAATGTCGCTCTCCCATCATGCTCATTTCAAATTTGCTTTGCATAAGATTTGAGAATTTATCACACTGACTCTTTGTTTGTGGATCCAAAGATGATGTCATCCAAATATATTTGAACAAGCAAGTATATTTTTCCCATCTTGAATCTCAAGAGTGTTATATCCACTTTGCCTTTTGTAAATCCGTTCTCAATCAGGAATTGTGATAATGTATCATACCATGCTCTTGGTGCCTGTTTCAATCCATATAAAGCTTTCTTGAGTTTGTATACTTTATCTCCAAGAGTCTTCTGCTCAAATCCTGGAGGTTGTTCAACATACACTTCTTCCTCCAATAACCCATTAAGGAATGCACTCTTTACATCCATTTGATATACAAAGTGAAGTTCTTGCAAAGATAGGCAAGAAACATCCTTATGGCTTCCAATCTTGCCACAGGAGCAAAAGTTTCATCAAAATCTATTCCTTCTTCTTGGCAATACCCTTTGGCTACCAATCTTGCTTTGTTTCTTACCACAGAACCTTCCTCATTCATCTTGTTTCTGAACACCCATTTAGTGCCAATAACATTTTGATGGGTAGGTCTTTGAACCAATACCCACACTTTGTTCCTTTCAAACTGATTCAGCTCTTCTTACATGGCTTGAATCCAATGTGTGTCATCCAAAGCTTGTGACACATCTTTTGGCTCTATTTGTATGAAACAAGTGAACATAGCTTCTTGTTGGGTTCTGGATCTAGTTTTCACACCTTCTCTTACATCTCCAATGATTAGTTCTGGTGGATGGTCTCTCAGCCACCTTACATCAGGTTGGAGTAAGTTAGCTGGATTCAGTCGTCTTGCAGCTGTGTTAATTTGATCAGCTCTCTCATCATCACTTAGCTGCATATTTCCCAGCTATCTTTGAGACTCAGCTATCTCATCTTCATCTGGGTTTATAATTCCAGCTTCAGCTTCAACATAGGGACTCTTCTGCATGGTAGGCTGATTTAGCTTGTCAGCTGACTCTTCAATGTCTTCTCCATTTACATTGGGCTCATCAAACACCACATGGATGGACTCTTCTGTAACCATTGTCCTCTTGTTGAGCACTCTGTAGGCTTTGCTTTCAGCTGAGTATCCCAAAAAGATACCTTCATCAGCTTTAGCATCAAAGGCCTTTAAATTGTCTTTGCCATTGTTATGGATGAAGCATTTGCATCCAAATATTCTAAAATATGCAACATTTGGCTTTCTCCCTGTCCAAATCTCATAGGGAGTTTTTGTCAGATGTCTGTTTATCATGCATCTATTTTGAGTATAGCATGTTGTGTTTATTGCTTCAGCCCAAAATCTTTTAGGCATCCCTGTTTCAGCTAACATGGTCCTGTTTGATACATGTTTTTATCTTAATTTTGATGATTTTATTTTATCACCAAAACAATGTTTTTAAAGGTTGTCCAAATACTCCTAAATGATTTAAAATGATTTTAATATTTTCAGGAGTATTTTCTCAAAGTTTATTTTCGTCTAAATTGGACAATGTTTTTAATGATTTTACGTTATTGGGTTTTCACTCTCAAACGATGTTTCTAAATGTTGTCCTAATACTTCCGATCGGTTTAAAATGTTTTTACTAAATTTTCGAAGTATTTCTTGAGTTTTATTTTCGACAAAAATTGGACAATATTTTCTCAAGTCATGGTCGGCCGCCCTATAGGGCAACCCGTACTCGAAGATGTTTTTAGAAGCGAGAAAATGAGACGGAAGAAAAAAACAAGCAGTCGGCCGGCCGCATCAGGCGTCGACCGGTCGGTCGGCCGACCGGCCTGGTGATCGGCCGCACTGCAAGTTTCTTTTTTGAAACAGACTCAAACCCTTCGTTTTTTTTTTTGTTTAGGGGACGGTTGAAACAGGGTCGACCGGTCAAGGTGAAGCCTCGTCGGCCGTCCCTGTTGTAATTTTCAAAGTGTTATCTTTTTCTCTTATCTCGTGCGGCGACCGGTCGCCCTATGTATTGACAAAAAATATGACCGTTTGATGAGACACATTTCCTTAAATTGTGGGATTGATTTCTAACAGCTATATTCTTGATTTTAATTGTATTTTTCTCGTAGATTTTCAATCCCCAAGAGGAGCCTATGCTTGATCAATCATCTCCTATAAATAGAGGAAGTTTTGGAGCAACCAATACAACAATTGAGATACAACACAACAAGATACACTTCAAGCAAACACTTGGTCTTTCATAGTCATTATTCTTGTTGTAAAATTGCCTAGCTTATCACTTTCACATCTTTGAGGTCTAGGCTATTCTTGATTACACTTTGCACTCAAATTGTATTATTCATTATTGAGTTGTAATCTTGATTTTTGGTTATCATTCAAACACAAGATATCCTTGTGAGTGTTCTTGTGGTAAGAGCACACTTGGATGATTTAGGTGATAGGTACAAGAAGATTGTGGTAATCTTCTTATTTGAGGTGTTGAAGAATTCGGTATTCTTCAAGGTTGAAGATTGTGGTAATCTTCACAAGGTGCCGTTGAAGGAAGATTGTGGTAATCTTCAAAGGGAGATTGTGGTAATCTCCAAAGGTGGTGTTGAAGAAGAGTGTGGTGCTCTTCAAGGTGTTGTAAGTTGAATTTGTATTAATTTTGGTAATTAATAAAATTCTTTTTCTTTCGAAATCCATCCCGGATATCTTGGGGTGGTAGAGGATTAGGCCCTAGGTGGGTTGAACCTCTTTAAATCGGCGTGTGTTGTTTACATTTCGCACCTTCATTATTTTGTTTGAGCATTCGGTTTGAAAAAAGAGGCGAAATCGAAAAGATGGAGATAATCTATTCCCCCCTCTAGATTATCGTAGCCGCTTGGACTTACAGTCCTTGTCCGCTTCTTTGAGAGTTCTTCCTTCTTTCTCGCAACTCCATTCTTTGTGTGGAGTCCTTGCTGAGATAGTTCATGAGCAATACCATTTTCAATACAATATTGAGTTATTATTCCATTGACAAACTCAGTTCCTCTCGTCGGATCTAATTTTGATAATGGTTTGACTCTTCTCATTTTGGATTCTCTTCATTTGTGGTAGTTTCTGCAGGGTTTTTTCTTCTTACACATGAAAATTGTCCATGTGTATCTTGAGTAATCATCTACTACCACCAAGGTGTATTTCTTTCCGCTTATGTTGGTGGTTCAATGGACCAAATAGATCCATATGCAATAGGTGCAATACTCTTGTTGAAGATGGACATGTCTTTTCTTTGAATGATGATTTGATTTGTTTTTCCATCATCGGCATGCATCACATACACTTTCCTTCTTGTATATCGAGTCCGGGAAGTCCTTCTACAAGATTACTTCTTGCAAGTTTGTTAATAGTTTTGAAATTCAAGTGACTCGGCTTCTTGTGCCACGGTACCAACTTGATTAATTTGTGTGCTTTTTTTGCTAGCGAGACAAGTGCTTGGTGTTGCGATTGACCAATCTACCACATACATGTTCTTTTTATGCGTATCCTTGCAACACTACTTCATTAGATTCAGTGTTCTTGATTTGGCACACTCCCATATTGAATCCAACATTATAGCCCTTGTCACGAGTTGACTTATGCTTAGTAAGTTGAAATTGAGGCCTTCAACATATGCAACATCCGTAATTTCTAATCCATTTTTCTTGATGGATCCAATGCCTCTTATTTCTCTGGAGCTTCATTCCCTCCAAATATGACTTTTGCATCTCTAACTTCCTTAAATTTTGACAGATTTTTCTTGTTTCTGTCATGTGTCCGGGAATGTGCCACTATCCATGTACCAGGTTCCTTGGCACTCATTTTGCTCCTTGAACCGCAATCAAGGAAATTAGGTTTTAGGTACCCATATTTATGCAGGTCTGAGGGGTTAGTATTGTAAGATGATCCAACCAACCTATAGACAAATGATTTGACTCTAAGAGGTTGCCATCTATCAGTGCCATAATCATAATTAACTTTGGCAAATTGCTTGGCGGTTTTAGGTTCATACAGCTGTCTCTTTTGTCTGTATGCCTATGTATGTGTTTTAGTAATTGCTTTGTTTGGGTAGTTGTGATATCTTTGAGGATAGTGCTTGGGTTGTTGGGATTTGGTCCAGATCCTGCCGCAATGGGCTTTAAAAGAGGCGCGGCGCGCCCGCGATTCGAACTCGTGATTTGTATTGCATAGTTAAAGGATAGCTTAAAGGATATGATTTGGACTACCTATACCAACAGATGCATCTTCTTTCTCGGTGCCCATTACATAGAAACTCTGAGGTTAAGCGTGCTTGGCCTGGAGTAGACATGGGATGGGTGACCCCCTGGGAAGTTTCCTAGGGTGCGTGTGAGTGAGGACAAAGCGCGCTAGAAAAGACTCATGTTGGTTTGTGGGGACAGTCGTCAATCCGAGTAGCGCTAGAGGTCCAACAATCGGTATCGAGCAGGTCACGAGTTCGAATTCCCTTGGAAGCACGCTGCGATGGAGGTTGCGGGAGCGGTGGAGCGAGATCTTTGGCGCGGAGGTAAACGGACGAAGCGAAGGGTAGGTTGCAGTGTGGCCAGGAGGCGAGGTAAAACGGATTTGGAGTGAAGGTGTAGGTTCTTTGGGTGGACGGAATCGAAGGGTAGGTTGCGGATGTCCGGAATCGAGGTAAAATAGATCGAATCGGAAGGTGTAGGTTCTTTGGGTGGACAGAATCTGAATGGTAGGTTGCGGGTGGCGGGCCGAGAATCGAGATAAAGGACCGAAGGTGTAGGTTCTTTGGGTGGCCGGAATCGAGAGGCTTGCGTGTGACGCGACGCTTGAAGCGAAGAAGTTGGCGAATCGAAGAAGTTTGGCGGACGGCGGAGGTTGCCAAGCCTTGGGCGAGAAGATGGCGGCAGTCCGGGAGGGGATTGTTGGGATTTGGTCCAAAGATCCCGCCCGCAATGGGCTTTAAAAGAGGCGCGGCGCGGCCCGCGATTCGAACTCGTGAGTTGTGTATTGCATAGTTAAAGGATAGCTTAAAGGATATGATTTGGACTACCTATACCAACAGATGCATCTTCTTTTCTCGGTGCCCATTACATAGAAACTCGAGGTTAAGCGTCTTGGCCTCGGAGTAGACATGGGATGGGTGACCCCGGGAAGTTTCTAGGGTGCGCGTGAGTGAGGACAAAGCGCTAGAAAAGACTCATGTTGGTTTGTGGGGACGGTCGTCAATCCGAGTAGCACTAGAGGTCCAACATGGGTGCATATGTGTGCTAATGATAGCTCTTTTGCCTTTGGAATGGCCCTTGCGAGTTCTAGGCCTTTGCCATTTAAAGCTTATATTCCATAGGTCTTTCCGATAGTTCACATTATTCCAATCGGCTTGGCTTGGGTAATTTCTACCATTCCCATCATATGTGTTCTTTTCATAGAACTTCGGGGCTTTTGGTAGCTCTGTTTTTCTTTCTGAGTACTTCCTATTTGGAGTTTCTTTGAGGAACTCGGTGGATTTCTTCTCGGTGTCCTTTCAAAGATACTCAATTTGGTTTTTCCTTTTCCTTTATAACCAAGGCCAGTTTGCTTGTGGTTGTGCTTTGGAATGAATGTGTGTGCACCATTTGGAGTTTTGGATTTTTGAGATGCTTCATTACTTGAAGATCCCTTTTCCAAAATCACTCTTGGAACTTGACTTGGCATAGAGGAATTAAATCCTAAGCATGTCTTATCTCCACATTCTCTTTGGCTCATAATAAGATCATCCAAAGATTTCGATGCCTTAGTGAATGAGGCAATCACATTTTGAGTTCATTTTCCCTCTTTTCTCGTGGCGACTATCTCTGCTTATTAGCTTAGCATTTTCAGCCTTTAAACTTTTATTCTTATCAGCTATGTGACTTAGAGTACTCAGCTCCTTAGTCAGCTGTGTGTTTTTGGCTTTTGAGTAAAGTGTTTTCCTCATTTAGTAGTGTGTGTGAGGATTTAATGTGTTCAAAGTCTTTCATCATTTTGCCTAATGAATCATAAAGATCGAGTGGGTGATGAAGTATGTGTGTCACAATCATTTGTCACTAGAATCGAGTGTGATGAGTTAGAGTGTACCTCATCTTCTTGGTCGAGGTTGGTCTTGTTCTTTGGCCATTAGGCAGTTAAGGCTTCTTCTTCAGAGTCACTTGAGTAGTCAGCTTCACTACTCTCCGAGTCTGCTGTGTCTTTTTGTTTGATACATGTTTTTATCTTAATTTTGATGATTTTATCTTGTCACCAAAACAATGTTTTTAAAGGTTGTCCAAATACTCCTAAATGATTTAAAATGGTTTTAATATTTTCCGGAGTATTTCCTCAAGTTTATTTTTGATAATAATGGACAACACTTTTAATGATTTTATATCAATGGATTTTTCACTCCAAAACAAGGTTCCTAAATGTTGTCTAAATACTCTCGATTGGTTTAAAAAGTTTTTACTAAAATTTTCGGAGTATTTCTTGAGTTTTATTTTCGACAAAAATTGGACAACATTTATGTCTCGTGGTCGACCGGTCGCCCTATAGGGCAACCCGTACCTGAAGATGATTTTTGAAACAGAAAATGAGACGGAAGAAAAATCTAGCGGTCGACCGGTCGCCACAGGCGTCGACGGTCGGTCGCCGTCGCCCCAATGGTCGACCGGTACACTGCAAGTGTGCAAAATCTCCCTGTTCTATTTTTGGAGAGGTCGACCGGCTAGGGTGATGTCGACCGGCCGAGCACCCCTCGGCCGGTTGCCCGTGTAATTTTTAGTACTATTTCTAACGTCCTTTTGTGCGCAAATTCGCCCTTTAGTTTGACAACAAAAATATAACCGTTGTGCAATGAGACCATTCTTCCTTAAAATGTGGGATTGTTCTATAATCGATTTTTGTATCCTTATGAGACAACCATAATTATTTTAATCTCTTTGTCTTATTTGTAGACAAAAGAAAACATGGAGGAGCCCATGAAGGAGCCATGTTGGAGGAGCCTTTGGAGGAGCCTTTGGAGGAGCCTATGTTGGAATTCAAATTTGAAGGCTCTCCTATAAATAGATGAAAGCTTGAGGGATCAAACACAAGACTTGATACAAACAACAAGAGATATCACAAGCACATAATCTTTGTTATTCATTTCAACATTCTTGTTGTAATAGCCTAAGTACTATCACTTTCACATCTTGAGGTCTAGGCTTTCATTCTTGATTACACTTGCACTTTTGAGTTGTAATATTTTTCAAAGTGTAATCTTGATTGTAATTCATCAACCAAACACAAGATATCCTTGTGAGTATTCTTGTGGTAAGAATACACTTGGGTGATCTAGGTGATAGGTATTTCAAGAGTGTGGTGCTCTTGAGGTGTTGAAGAATTTGGTATTCTTCAAGACGGAAGATTGTGGTGATCTTCAAAGGTGCCGTTGAAGGAAGATTGTGGTAATCTTCAAAGGGAGATTGTGGTAATCTCCAAAGGTGGTGTTGGAGAGTTCGGTGCTCTTCAAGACGGAAGATTGTGGTGATCTTCAAAAGAGATTGTGATAATCTTGAAGGTTTTGTTGAAGAAGAGTGTGGTGCTCTTCAAGGTGTTGTTGTAAGTTGGTGTTGTATTAATTTTTGGTAAATTAATAAAATCTTTTTTCTTTTTGAAATCCATCCCGGATATACTGGGGTGGTAGAGGATTAGGCCCTAGGTGGGTTGAACCTCTTTAAATCGACGTGTGTTGTTTACATTCCGCACCTTCATTATTTTGTTTGAGCATTCGGTTTGAAAAAGAGGGCGAAATCGAAAAGATGGAGATAATCTATTCACCCCCCCTCTAGATTATCGTAGCCGCTTGGACTTACAAGTGGTATCAAAGCCAAACTCTTTGGCAAGCTCGATTCACATCGCGAGTGAAGAGAAACGATCGTCGGCTACGAACAAAGCTCACCTTTCCGGCACCTCCACCACCAAGCCACCTCGGTTTGATTCCAAAAATTTTATATTTTGGAAAGAAAGAATGGAATGCTACTTACAAGGTTGCGGGTTCGACATTTGGAACACCGTCATTAATGGAGAATCCATTCCGATGAAAGATACACCACACACCTCAAAAGGCTTCAAAAAGCTCAATGATGAAGAGAAGAAAATCATCTCTTTAAATGGTAAAGCTCTTAATATTTTACTTTGTTCACTTACCACTTTGGAATTTGATCATGTTGTAGGTATTCAATCCGCACATGAAGTATGGCAAAAATTAGAAGCCATCTATGAAGTATATGCAAATGAAAGGAGCAACTTAAAAGCATCTACTTCACAAATGGATACAACATCAAATCCAACAACATGGGATAAGCCTTCTACAACCTCCCATGATGAACAAGTTGAACAATGCCTCATGGGCATCGAAGAAGAAAACGAGGTAAGTTCTAAACCCTCTACTTCTTATGACCATGAATTGAAAAATGAATATAGTGATTTACAAAATGATTATGATGAGCTACAAGATGAATTCCAAAACTTACTTGTTAAATACAAAAATTTGAAAAAGGAATTCATTGTTTTGAAAAATGATAAGGATAGTTTATTTACTTCCTATGAATCACTATCATGTGCTCACACCACCACTCTTGACAAGGTTAGAAACCTTGAGAAAGAAAATAGTACTCTTGTTGAGGATATAAATTGCTTGAAAAATGATTTATCTAAATCCAACTTGAGTACCGATAGAATAATCAATATTGTTGATTGTTGTGATAATTCGAAACTAGAACTTGATCATAAGCCTAAGGGTGTCAATCACATGAAAAAGAATCAAGTCTCTAAGCACGTTGGTCATTATGCTCCTAGAATTATTACATGCTTTTATTGCGGTAAAAAGGGTCATACGGTAAATACTTGTCGTGCTAGAAATAGTTCTAATTATTGTTGGAGACCTAAAAGTCTCAAGACTAATCACAAAGGACCCAAACACATGAGGGTACCACAAAACAATGTCATATTAGGTACCCGGCGAAATAATGATCGAAGAAAATTCATACCGCCAAGAAGACATCAAATGACCGTGTCATTTGATCAAAGAAGGAGAAAACATTTTCAACAAAGCCAATTTCCAAGAAGAGGATACAATCAAAAATGGGAAGAGTACAATCCTTGGAAATGGCATAGACATCATCAACAAGATGATTTTCAAAGAAGAAGAGACCATCAACAATGGGAAGGTAATAAACCTTGGAAATGGAGCAATCAAAGAAGCCATCATCAACAAAGTGACTTCTCAAGGGTAAGATATCATCAACAATGGGAACGACACAACCCATGGAAACGGCGTAATTGGTAAACCGTATCTCCCCATTTAAAATATGCATTTTATCTAGTTAGTATGCATGTTTTTATTTGTGCCTATATTGCAAATGAGTTTTCATGTATTTAAATTTTAAATTAAGGTCTTCAAAACTTATTTGTACTTTTAAAATTTTTGAAAAAGAAGACCTTATATGATGTTTTTAAAACTCTTGTGCATTTTTGTAGACTAAAGTGTATGATCATCTCTTATGGATTTTTATGGCATGAGCTTACTTGTGATATCTCTTTGCCTACACTTTTATCATTATGATTTGTGCTAGATTTGTTTTAAGAATTGTGTAGGATTTACATATTTTCACAAATGGCCATTTTCGTCATTATTTGTCAAGAAAAGGCATAAATTATCGAGGTACGTTTACTTGTGTTATTCTTACTCTTATAGACTCGATATATGTATTGCCATGTGCATATGTGCTTGTTTTTCATAGTATTTCATACAAATGCCATTAAGAGGATTTTTAGATTTTTTGAAAGGCACTATTTGATATTTGATTGCACATATTTGCTTTGTAAACTTTTGTTCAAATATTATTTTTTTAAATGAGGTCTCAATTATATGCTATCGGATTCTCAAATTTCAAAAGAGACCTTTTATAGCTTTCTTAAGCTTATTTGAACTTGCATGATTTATTAGACTCTTGATGATATTCTAAATGCATAGTATGTGTTTCTTGCTTCATGGTCTATATATAGTGTCTATTTCTACTATGCAAGATATTTTGTGATTGAGGCATGTTTTTACACTTGGGCTATTTTTTTTCTTTATATAAGCGATGTCGTTAATGAGTTTGTTAAGTTGTGTAGATGAGAAATGAAGTACTCCAAATATTTGGATGTAAATGTTCTATTATGAACACCTTAGATCAATTGGATGCCCTATGATGATAGTGATGAAGAAGATAAAAAGGGTATTCCGGAACAAACTCGATGACCAGGGCAACATTGGTCGAACTAAGGCAAGGTTAGTAGCTCGAAGGTATTTTCAAGAAGAAGGTAATCGATTTTGATGTAACATTTACACTCATAGCACAATTTGTAGCTATTTGCATTTTACTTGCCCATTCTTGTTTTAAGAAAATTTCAAGCTTTACCAAATGGATGTTAAATCCAAATTTCTAAATGGTTTTATTCAAGAAGAAGTCTATGTAAAACAACCTCCGGGGTTTAAAATTTTTTAGGCCAAATGATTGTTTTTAAGGCCTTGTATGGTTTAAAACAAGTACCCTGTGTATGGTATGATAGACTTAGCTATTTTTGCTAAATAATTTTACAAAAGGTAAAGTTGATACTACTCTCTTTGTTTGTGAAAAAAAGGGCAATATTGTTTAAACTTGTACATATTTATGAGAATATTTTTGGTGCTACTAATAAATATTTGTGCAAGATATGGTTTTCTAAGTTGATGCAAGGTGTACTTGAAATGAGCATGATTTCTTGCTTGGACTTCAAATCATTCAATGCCAAGTAGATGGTTACATTTCAAAAGAACTCTTGAAGGAGTTAGGCATTGAAGAAGGAAGAATCATTCCAACCTCTATGGCTATCAATGAAGAGATTGACAAAGGTTGAGAAAGGTATGTCGGTTGACAAACAAATTCGAGGTATGTCTTCTTGTATTATTCCTATAGACTCGACATTCCATATACCTTATGTCTATATGCTCGACTTCAAAAATTATCCCAACGAATCTCATTAAAGTGCCATTAAAAGAAATTTTCAAATATTTGAAAAGCACTTCTTCTTATGACTTGTTGTATCCAAAGCTTTAAAACGTTCTTATTTTTTCGGGATAACAAGTTAGGTATCTATTATACGGTTATTCGTATTCAAAATTTGGTTCGTCATAATCGAACTAAACATATTGAGATTCGATATATTTTTAAGGGATTGTGATTTTTAACAAAAACTTGAGATGTGTTTAATTCCGTCTCAAGGATAACTAGCGGACTTTTTGATCGTTAACCGCTGAGTATTTTACCTCATTTCGAGCTTGATTATGACATAATGTATATTGAATGAGGTCTTCGTTTGCATTTTGCACGTTTTAAAACTTAGGGGTGAAAAATCGGATTTTTGGATAAAACTTCGGATTTTTTAAAACGAGAACCATAACAATGATGAAATTTGCCAGGCGAGGCCGGCCCGGTCGCCCACTAGCTCGACCGGTCGCCCATGCCCTGGACCGGTCGCCCTGGATGATTTTTTGGCTAAAAATAGTTCTGTTTCCAGACTTCGCCATTTTGGCTTATTTTGTCCATTTTTCGTCCCCTTCACAAATTGCACACAAATTTCACTCCAAATTTGTTTTATTGCATACATTTTATATTTTGGGGATTATCTAGCTTGGTTATCATCTTCATTGCTCGACTTTACCGATTGAATGGTAAGAATTTCACTCTCTTTAGCTCAATTGGGTTGAACCCTTAAGTTTGTGGCTTATATGTATTTTTCTTGATGAAATTCATATATTTTTGTGATGAGCTTACTGATTGTTAATGAATGATATTTGTTAAATTGAATTTGGTGATGAAAAACTTGGCTTGAGTACTTTTACAAGGACTATATATATCATTTTCTAATTTTGACGCCCGCCAAGTGTTCGATAAAATGTTTCAATGAAAAATTCATCACCTACATGATTCTCTCGATTTCAAAAGTCTTATATATTTATAGAGATCATGTTTTGCTTATCAAATGATATTTCATAGCTTCTTCAAGTCGTATGATTCGACTTTTCCCTCCTATTTGGTTTATAAGCTTCAATGCTCAAATAGCTCGGTACATCGGTTTAGTTGCGCACTTTGATATGAATATATGATGTATTTATCGTGCTAACATTCTTTTGATGATTCCAAAGGGGAGAAACAGGTTATAAGCTCATTAGCTCATAAAAGCTAAGATAAGCTTAACGAAAAGAAGCTATAAGCTATGGCTCATAAAAGCCATAAGTTGTGATTCATTTTTAGTCCAATTGTTGCTTGCGGACTTATATTATTGTCTAATGATGTTTTGTGACGGGGAGCTTATAAGCTCTTGAACAAATTGTAAAAGCTAAAGCTTTTAGCTTATGGATAATTGCTTTTACATTATTCTTGATATGCTTGTTGATAGGGGAGCTTGTGCTTATTATCGAATATATTTACTCCTACTTGGTTGCTTTAATATTTTTGGAAATTTTGGTTGCTTCCAAACGATCAAATATTTTACCGGAAAATCATTTCTAAAATTGCTCTCTTAGTTTGTGTAAAAATTGTTTTGGTTTGTAATCATCAAAAGGGGAGTTTGTTTGATACATGTTTTTATCTTAATTTTGATGATTTTATCTTGTCACCAAAACAATGTTTTTAAAGGTTGTCCAAATACTCCTAAATGATTTAAAATGGTTTTAATATTTTAGGAGTATTTCCTCAAGTTTATTTTTGATAATAATGGACAACACTTTTAATGATTTTATATCAATGGATTTTTCACTCCTAAACAAGGTTCCTAAATGTTGTCTAAATACTCTCGATTGGTTTAAAAGTTTTACTAAAATTTTTGGAGTATTTCTTGAGTTTTATTTTCGACAAAAATTGGACAACATTTATGTCTCGTGTCGACCGTGGTCGCCCTATAGGGCAACCCGTACCTGAAGATGATTTTGAAAAGAAAATGAGACGGAAGAAAAATCTAGTCGGTCGACGTGCCGCTGGCGTCGACCCGGTCGGTCGGCCCGGTGTGGTCGACGGTAGACTGCAAGTGTGCAAAATCTCCCTGTTCTATTTTTGGAGAGGTCGCCAGGCTAGGGGTGATGTCGACCGGTCGAGCACCCCCGACCGGCCGCCCGTGTAATTTTTAGTACTATTTCTAACGTCCTTTTGTGCGCAACCGGTCGCCCTTTAGTTTGTGACAAAAATATAAATCCGTTGTGCGGACAGACCATTCTTCCTTAAAATGTGGGATTGTTCTATAATCGATTTTTGTATCCTTATGAGACAACCATAATTATTTTAATCTCTTTGTCTTATTTGTAGACAAAAGAAAACATGGAGGAGCCCATGAAGGAGCCTATGTTGGAGGAGCCTTTGGAGGAGCCTATGTTGGAATTCAAATTTGAAGGCTCTCCTATAAATAGATGAAAGCTTGAGGATCAAACACAAGACTTGATACAAACAACAAGAGATATCACAAGCACATAATCTTTGTTATTCATTTCAACATTCTTGTTGTAATAGCCTAAAGTACTATCACTTTCACATCTTGAGGTCTAGGCTTTCATTCTTGATTACACTTGCACTTTTGAGTTGTAATATTTTTCAAAGTGTAATCTTGATTGTAATTCATCAACCAAACACAAGATATCCTTGTGAGTATTCTTGTGGTAAGAATACACTTGGGTGATCTAGGTGATAGGTATTTCAAGAGTGTGGTGCTCTTGAGGTGTTGAAGAATTTGGTATTCTTCAAGACGGAAGATTGTGGTGATCTTCAAAGGTGCCGTTGAAGGAAGATTGTGGTAATCTTCAAAGGGAGATTGTGGTAATCTCCAAAGGTGGTGTTGGAGAGTTCGGTGCTCTTCAAGACGGAAGATTGTGGTGATCTTCAAAAGAGATTGTGATAATCTTGAAGGTTTTGTTGAAGAAGAGTGTGGTGCTCTTCAAGGTGTTGTTGTAAGTTGGTGTTGTATTAATTTTTGGTAAATTAATAAAATCTTTTTTCTTTTTGAAATCCATCCCGGATATACTGGGGTGGTAGAGGATTAGGCCCTAGGTGGGTTGAACCTCTTTAAATCGGCGTGTGTTGTTTACATTCCGCACCTTCATTATTTTGTTTGAGCATTCGGTTTGAAAAAGAGGCGAAATCGAAAAGATGGAGATAATCTATTCACCCCCTCTACAGATTATCGTAGCGCTTGGACTTACACTTTTGACTTGATGTCTCGTGCCCAGTCTCTGCAGCCTAACATTGCCTTTTTCTTCTCTTGTCTTCTTTCTCTCAAGACTTTTCTTTCCTCTTCATTCATGTATTTGTTGACTACGAGGATATGGGCAATCAATAGCATAGTGACCAGGTTGCCTGCAGTTCCAGCATAAATTTTCAACCTTTTGATCTGTTCTTTCCATCCTTGGATTGTCAGCTCTTTGATATTCAACCTTTTGATGCTCTGCTCTTTTGGGTGGCCTATCTTCCCTTGACTTGGAGGGAGCTGAGTGTCTTCTGGAGGATTCACCTTTGCCTCTTTTGTAATTCTTGTTGAAGAATTTGTTAAATCTTTTAACCATCGGGCAATCTCCTCTTGGTCAATGACTTCCTTGACCTCAGCTCTTTTACCATCCTTAACTATTAGAGCAGCTGTTTTGGGCACATATGTCTCCTCTAGGTCTTTTCTTCTCAGCTCAAATTCGTAGGCTTTGAGATCTGAGAATAGCTCATGGTTGGATGTTTTTTATAGGTCCATGGAGTGTCACAGGGCCATGACATTCATTTCCCACTCGGTGGAAGACTTCTTAGAATCTTCATACATATTTTCTTCTGTGTATATTCTTTTCCAAGTGCGAGATAGCTCATTGGTAATTTCGTGAACCGAGCATCCAATTGATCCAAGGTTTCTCCCTGCAAAGCATCTTAAAATTTTCAAATTTACGTACAACAACAGATAGTTTATTTTCCTTGATTTGCTCGAGCCTTCACAAATCGGGGTTAGCTTATCCCCATTTCTTTTGCGGTCTTGCACGATTTGACTTTGTTGAACATGGCTTTGTCGAGTTTTGTAAAGAATGTCCTTGGCCACACGTTGTCCAAGTTGTATCTTTTTCTGTCATCATTTGTCCATTCAGCTCTTGGTTTTCAACCATACCGGGTCCGGGAGCAACATCCTCTTCTCCTTCAATTTGCAGCAGCCCTCTCCTTGCAATGCTTGTGTTCACTTTCAAGATTTGCGAGTGGCCCATCTTCTATTACTATCCACATTTCATCGTGTAATCTTTGATAGATGAGCACGCATTCGAATTTTCCAATCATCAAATTCCACAATTGTGAACATAGGGATGCGTGTCAAATTTGCTTCCATGATAATAACTTTGTTGAATAAAGGAGTTTTGAAAGATCAAGTGCTAAAGCAACCTTTGAGAGATTGGAGATCTAGTTCAAGAACGATGCGGAAGGCTCAATGAACCAACCGCTCGATACCACTGTAGGTCCCAAGGGGTGTGAGTGTAAGGTTTAGAAGGGGGTTGAATAAACCTTACCAACTTTTCGATATAGTCCTTTTAAAACGCGTTGAGTTAATACTTCTTGTTGAGTCCTTGATGGACGCTGCTAAGTTAGTTAATCACAGAGTTAGCCACTCAGCGCACTCGACCGAGTTGTTGATAGAATAACTCATTTGTTTTGACTAAAACTTAACTTGACCGTGATATGTTTTTTGGAAGACTTCACACCCTTGAATTTGGTTTAAGTTTGTTTTAATACTTGGTTTTAGCACTTTGTTGATTATCAATTGGATAGCAAATTTATCGCAAATATCAAAATAATATGCGATAATTAAAGTGTTGAAATGTAAATGACACAATAAATTTTTATAGAGGTTAGAAGATGGGGTAATTCTTCTACTCCTCTCTTCTCCAACTCCTGGAGGAATCCACTAAGTATTGATGTTATCAGTCCATATGCAAGTCTTGATCACACAGCTGACTTGATCCTTTGGGACTCAGTCTGGAGATGCCTTGGTCAGTGGTCACGCGGTGGCTTCTCGACGACTCGAACCTTCTTCACAGGCGGTACGCTTTGCTACTACATTGACCCACTTGCTCAAGCTTCTTGGATTTGATCACGAAGCCCTCCAAAAACTTGAGATTGGTTCGACCTTGAACCTTTCTACAATCCTTTGTGGAATGTAGACCCCTTGATTCTTCAAATGTTTCCTCTTCAACTGATTGAAGTCGTCTTTCCTTCACAGGTGAGTGTTGGATTGATTTCCTTCGTAATGTAGACTTGAGGATTAAGCTTGAATAACTTGAGAATATTTCATGTTACAGATATTGCTTTTTTTTTGCTTGTAATGGTTTTCTCAGGTAAAAACAAGGTAACCTCTTCTCAAGGTGATTCCTCAATCTTTTATAGTGTTCTTTTGAAAATTTGCCCGTTGAAGAGATAGGTTAATTTTCAAAAGACACTTGTGGTCGTTGGCTTGTCTTGTTGCGAGTTCTTGGAATTGACATTTCCTCGTATGAATGAGTCTTGACTTTTGAGTTCGACATAGGTGCGAGCTTCCCATTGGTTCATTCCTTTTGCACGCACTCGGGATCGAGCACTTTAAGAAAGACAAGATGGAAGTATTACTTGTTTAAGTAATTTTCTTGACTTCTCGTGCAACGGATCTCTTTCGATTATCTCGACTTGACCGCATTTCCTTGACTTCCCCAGGTGACTTCGAGTCGACTTTCAATCATGGATGACTCATCCGTCACTTCAACTTGAGACTGGCTATCTTGAGTTGACTTGACCGACACTTCACTCGATTGCATCTGTTTTTGCACCTTGATCGAGTTCCTATCTTCTCTTCTTTGCCACACTCACCGCCCACAATGAGTCTTCCTTTAGTCTCTAGTTGACTTCTTGCATGTTGGGCATACCGACTTAACTCACTTGACCAAATTTCTATCTATTACAATGCAATTTACAACAAAAATGGGGTGCCAACTTTCTATTCTAAGTTTTAAATGGCATTCATCAAAATCTAAAAATTAATTTCCCAACATATTGTAAGGTACGACTTTTAAATATGTTTTTATTACAATGTATTTTATTTTCTATTTATTAAAATATCGCTCGACACTCGCCCGTTAAAATGAAAAAATATTTGACCGCACTGACTGAAAATCCTGGCTACGTCCATGCATCCAAATGGGCCCTAAGCTTAGTCCTCTACTACTCTAACTTAAAGAGCTCTTGACTTGTAGGATTGAAGAAGAGGGGACGATTTTGGGAAGATTTTTAGGCTTGAAGGTTTAGTTTTGAAGTGCTAAGGTTAAGGTAAGCATTGCCAATATTCTCCTTATTGCTATTTTTTCCTTTTCTTTATTTTCTTCACCTTTTGACACTCAAACCGCCCTTGTAGAGGCTGCTCTAAGGAAATAGCGGACTTTGAGGAAGCCTTGTGAAGATTTAAAGCCATCTAGACAACTTCTACCTAAGACACAAAAGGTGGGTGAAAATCCTTTCTAAAACTTTCATTATTTGCATAAAATGGCATGTTATGTATGTGATAATTTATGTGTTGTATTTTTTAAAAAATTTCAGTCTTATATTCTGGAAAATTTCAAAAAAAAAAAAGACATGTGTAGTAGAATTTATTGACAAAAGTGATTACTACTTAAAAACAGCTTTTGTATGCTTTTTATGCCTATTTCTTTATATATTCGAAAATGGCTGATGAAATATAAAAAATACATCTTAACATATTATATATAATCTGGACATATGAATTTGAGAAGGAAAAATCGAGCTTTGGCCCTTTTGTAAATATGGCAAAATATAGGGCCAAAAGTGAAAATCTAGAAACTGTGAAAACCCTACTGGAAATTTTGAAATCTTGGACCTTATTTACTATAAATATAATTTATATATGATAAATAATAATTGGGACCCTTTGGGTCAAGCAAATGCGATTAAAAGAACATTTAGACACCAAAATGACAATTTTTAAAACTTTAGAGGACTGAACTGTAATTTTCGAAAGTATGGGCAGCCACTGTCCTGGAAATAGTATGTACTTATTTTAAGTAGTATTCTAGACCTTTATCCAAGTTTCACAAAAACCGGGCTTGAAACGAGCCCTTAACGGTAAAATCACCTTTGGGGCCAAAATGAAATTTTTCAAAAAATTGGTACTTAATCTGGAAAATTTTCAAAATTGCTTGTAACCCAACCATATACTGCCCTAAAGTAAATATTAGACTTGGAATATTGTTAATACATTTCCCGATTTAAGAAATATCCATTTTAAAAGTATCGGGCCAAAAATATACTTTTGGGAGAAAAACTTGGGACTGACTGCAATTTTCAAAAATATGACCCTGAGACCCTGAAAATATGATTCTTTGGAATTTTTAAAAAATTAGGAACTGACCTTGCCTTTTTCGGAATCCGAGATCAAAGCTTATTGAATTTTAAAACCCGGTATAAAATTTCATTTCTTAGTAAAATATTTTATTTTAAATAAAATTTACTAAGGCCATAGAAAATATTATTTTTTTTCAAATTCAGTTTAATTATAGTAATATCAAAAATATTTCACAATTATTAAAAATTATATTTTTAATTATTATCCGAATTTATTCTAGATTTTCTTACCAATTAATTATACTAGTAATAAGACGACTTCCTCGCCCGAATAGTCTGGAATTTTATTAAGGACTTCTGCATAATATACTGAACCGAATAACACAATTGGCTAGATTATCCACCGGTAAATATGCCGCGAAATTGAACTTAGGGCATCTCCAATGCCAAGTTTCTAAAAACCTCTACAAACTTTCTTTTTTGGTGGAGCATGGTCTTGCCACATCATAAAAACCTCAAGAAGAAAAAACCCTACATTTTTCTCCACAATCTAAAAACCTCTAAACAACTTTTTGTGGACCCTAAAACTCCCCAATATAATATCACATATTTATTATATTTTATATTATATAATATGCATTATTACATTTATGTATAAATATATATTTTATATTTTATAAAATAAAAAAATATTTTCATATATATTTTATATATAATAAATACTATTTATATTTTTATACATAATTTATATATAATAAATATTATTTAAATTATTTATATTTATATACATAATTTCTATATAATAAATACTATTTAATTTATTTATCCAAACCTACTTGTGCCATTTTTAATATAAAAAAAAACTGAGGTGCGGTAGCGTAAACACGGTACCGCTTTTTTTGGGAATCAAAAAACCTTGGCTTCACAATGGTGGTGAGGTTTTTTAATAAGGTGTTTCTTTGTACAAACCTCTCCAAAAACCTCCCACTACACATGCCCTTATATGGCTAAATATCGAATGTCGTGTCTATGAACACTCCAGTTCCACTGACTGACTGATTAATTCCTCGAATGAGCTAACTCCTGACTGAACTGTGGAATGGATAAGTCGTGTATGGGGTGGGTATCTCGACTGTAATCCCGTACCGGCCTCCATCGTCCAAATCCCAACCTCGAGCTGGATAAGAGAGTTTGGCAGGCGATTGGGTCGTAGTACTGGTATAATCATGATTATGACGATCTCACAGCTTAGTCGACCCCTTTGTGGAGACGTCGTGCCAACTGCGATAGTGGTTACGGCCCTATCCATTGGACGGATAAGGTGATTGTTGGGGAGTCAATGATTGATCCACACTTCTTTGCCGAATAAGGACGGACTGGGTTGGCGTCACACTTCCGTGCGCAACCACTACTGATTGAATATTGGGTTAGTGTCACACTTTCGTGCACAACCAATTATTACTAAGTGTGGTGATTGCTAACTGATACTATTAAACCACTAAGTATATAATAATGACATATGCATGTTATTGCATAAAACCCATGAAATGATTTTCCTGCATAAACTATAAGCCTCACTCGCACACACTCACTGAGAATTATTGTCTCACTCCCACTTGTTTTTCCCAACTAGAGGATGAGGTCCCACTGCAAGAGGACGACGGTGGAGGATATGAAGCTTCAGACTAGTTTCATTTTTTATTTGGGATTTGAAGACAATTTGAATTTTCAAATTTTAATATGTTTTGACAAGTTTTAGTAATTCCTTGTAATAGACGGGCATAGGACCCATAAGAGCATTATCGACAATAGATGTAATTATATTTTGTTCCGCTCGACTATACCATACTTAGCATGTTTTATATTTATGCATATTTGGGAAATTGCTGTTTATGGATGGATTATTTTCATACGTAATAACTGGACCAGCTTAGTAAACCGGCATAAGATTGATCGACTATGTCACGATTCCGGGTTGGGGCGTGACAGATTTATGCTAAACACTAAATAGCAAACCTTTGCATTGTCCATATAACACAGCTCCAATAAACAAGTTTTACTTGAGATCAAAGTGTGAAGATCAGTAAGAAAATAAACTGAGTACAAATCCAACCACGACATTCGACATGCATACTTCAAAGTTTTGCAGCATCAATCTATAGAAAGAACGGAAGAATACGGTCCGTTTTTCTTTCAAATAATATCAATAACCAGTGGTCTCCCTAGCTTGAACAATCAGCCACCACCTCATAATGTATACAAAAATAAATGTTTAGCAGCTGAATCAACCAACTAGTTAAATTATACCAGACCCTCTATAAGATGATATACTTTAGGGAACCAATAATGAGCATCTACACCGAGTTTATTCCCAACAAAATGAATGCCGGAGGTGGAAGACTTGGAATATCGACATAATATCGCTTTTAGGTCAGTAAGAAAAAAAACGCAAGAGCACAGTTTTGCGTTTTTTCCATCCAATGTATCTGTAGTTTGCATTCTGGACCGAGAATATTGCACGAGAGTAGCACTTTTCTCATCCATGTCTAGGGAACACCTATTCTGCATATTAGCAAAAGGGATCGCCCCCAGTCTCGGCTATAAATTGAAAAATATAACTGGGTTATCGGTGTTACTACAGCAGCAGCACTTTCCATATCTTTCGCATATATACGACCAACGACCATAAGGAAAGCCATGCTGAAACATAGAGCAACACTACCCCAGAAGACACGAGACTCCCTGCCCCCACAAGACTGCAGAAATAGAGAGAGAGAGAGAGAGAGAGAGAGAGAGAACAGGGTGTTTGCAAGCATTAGATTACACATGGAATTTCCAGAACCTCAAATAATCTATGGTAAATTACAAAAACTACCCTTCAGGTTTAGCCTAATTATAAAAATCCAGTTATCTTTTAAAATTACAGATACCCCTTAATGTATTATTAAGAACACCTACTTGAGGATAGTATTACTAACAAATACTCCCCTCTAGAGTGCATAATTTGTAAAATAGAAACAAATATCAAGCGGGTACTTGTAATTTTGAAAGATAATTGGGCATTTTTGTAACTAGACTGAATGCCAAGGGTATCTTTTGTAATTAGTCCAATAATCTATGCCAAAATAAATGAAATAAAAAGGGGGAAAAGGGAAACCTTCCATCTCTGGCAGCCAAAAGGATGGTCAATGCAGTCATCTGCGAGGCAGTTTTCCATTTCCCGAGATTATTAACTGCAACAGCCTGGGAAAGCAGGGGAAGGAGAAACTTTTTAGTGGATCAGCTAATGGAAGCAATAAATTTACAGGCCAGTGAAAATATTTGTAGCTGCAAGTTATGTGTTCTTGAGATTTGAACCTCTAAAAGCTTTTTGTCCTTAGAGGCAGCCCATTCCCTGACCGCGGACATGGTTATCTACACATTGATGACTTAGTCAGACATGCAAATGCACTAAACAAACAAAAATAAAAAATTGAAGAATAAAATACATCGTGGAAGCAAAAAAATAGTTTCCGACTAAAGCATCTTATGAGAATAAAAATAAAGCAGCACGATTTCACGCAAAATTTTGCCAAGAAAGCACCAACGTCGAACAGAATGTCATTAATTCAGGAATAGGTGTTCTGTCATGTAAATGACATTGTTTTATACATAATAATAAAAGTTTCTAATAATGCAACAAGAACACTAGCAAGCATATGTTGATAAGTTCTAAGAATCACAAACCACTTAGAAGCGCAAATGGAGTAAGTATTTTTTCAATGAACTTTACGTATTCTTCTTCCTCTGTACAAATTGCCTCAAACTCAAGAGTCCGCTCTTGATTTACACTTCATGCCATCAATCATGATAACAGGGTAAGTATTTATGATTCCTTAGGTTGAGTTCTTGTTATCCGATGCTAGGCCGTCATTAATAAAGAGAAGCATAAGGCTGATGAAGCCTTAATAAACACCAATTCCATGTGAATGATGTTAAGTTACACATGGGAACAACCTAAAGACCTTCTAGGGAATTATTTGAAGAAACAACAACGATTATCCATGTAGTTGTGCCAGCAATAGACAGCAAACAGATTCAAGAAAATACTCGAGCCACTAGTTTAAGAAAAAGTGAGTATCTGTCACTCTATTGGGTGGTATGAGAATAGGGTTTAACCTTGTTGTCGTCTTCTTGAGATTCATATATTTCACCCAGCAGTGCCAGTTCTAATTATTCCACTAATATCAACTTGAACAGAAAAGCATATGATACATATAACATACAGGACATTCCAACGGGTTCCTTTTACCCTAGTAATTTCTTATCAGTAATTTACAGACTTATATTTGAAATTAATATTGTAAATCAGAGCGAAACCGAAAAGCGATATGGCATCTGAGGAAGTTCCCACTAAGAAACATGACAATGAAATGACACTGATTCAACCACTCTTACATAAAACTAAGGGGGAGCCAAAGAAGACAAAAGCCAGAACCAGGACAGCGGCCACCAAAAAAATCAACTCCCATATAGGAGTAATCTAATAGGAAATCACAGTTGTACAAGGGTTCATATAATCAAAGAATTGGTGAAAAGAAGCATTTATCCATGCCTCATTCTTTTTTTCCAGATACTAGCAATAGAAGGGGAAAAAAAAAAAGGCATGCAGGTCTTTGTTCTAATTGAGATTTGAACAATATGTACCATTCCCAATCCACAAATGAAATATAAATGCTTTCGCTCTTTTTCATAGTCCAGAAAAAGGACAAATAGCTGGTAATTTATTTTACTCCGATCCAATCAATTGGAGTTGGTAATTGATTACTATAGACCAATAAATCATGACATGTTTTCAGGAGGAAATTGAATCTAGCTTTCTAGCAAGCAAGAAAATCTAACAAGTACTTGGCAATACTCAATAGTATATCAGAGCATGTCTGGTTGTTCCTGAAATAAGCTTGGCCACCAATCTCCAAAATATTTAATTAAATGATAGATTGCAGACAAGGGTCACTCTGGCTTCAACATGATAAATGGTTTTATTGAACAAATGATGCATTTGTAGGTGATGCCAAAGCACCACCAAGAAAGGAGCAAATTTGGTATTTCCCACCTTAATAATTATTCTGCTTCTGAATATTACACTGCGACAAATGTACTTGAAGTTGACATTTCCAGCACCCAAATAATCATTTTACTCAGAATTGACATTAAACAAATACTTCAAATCTTACCTCCCTACCAATTATGGCAATTGCAGGCACAGTCAATAGCCATGGTGCTTGCCCAAACATGCCAGCTTCAAAGGGTCTGGTACACAACAAGATCAAGGTGGCAGCTACCATAAGCTGCATCAATTAAAAAATACAACTTTATAAGGTCCTCTTGCATTAGCTGGCAACAACTTAAGTTTCCATAAAGGGTCAAGCAATCATCCTTCAAAAGAAGATCCACCCATAGAGTTAATAGACATTAGAGTACCCCTAGAATCCGAAGTTTGGATTTACTCTCCCATATCACCCCTAAATATCAGAAGCTTTTCTTGACAAATTAGCTGTTCATTTTATATATTTTCAATTCCTTTTTCGTGTAATATCAAGACTACGGTGGATTCAGAACTTGCTTCTAAACAATTATACTCAAGCAAATACATTGAGCGTGCCAAAATAACCAGTTTTACCTTATCAGCCACTGGATCCAAAAATGCACCAAATTGAGTACCCAATTTCATCTGTAAAACCATTGTTGTAACAGGAACACGCAAGTCAGGGTATAAATAAACCTCATCAGATGTTTCCAAAAAATTTAAGGTTGAAAAAAAGCACCACCTTTCGAGCAAGGTATCCGTCAAGCCAATCTGTAGTAGCAGCTGCAATAAAAATTCCAACTGTGGCAGTTGGTCCCCACCAGCTCTCAACATAAAAGGCTAGTGAAGAATATAAATATGTCAATTTTATCAATACTACAACAGATATAAAAATGGCCAAAACTAAATAGACTGAACTGGATATCAAATCAAATTTAGAAAATTCACAACTGCAAAGAACCCAAATCCATCAAAGTTCTCTCTTTTCAAGGAAAGATACAGGTAAACTATGCAGGTAAAACAGACTCTGACATCCCAAAATTGAAAAATACAAGAAAAAACAACATCTGTGCGATGCAAATATTATATCAAAGTACGATTACTGACACAAAATACACAGTCATAACTTTTAACCAAATCATCAGTGATGAAAAGATTAAAAACAGATGGGAGATACAAAATTCAGTACATACTGTATACGAGAAGCGGGACGGCGGCGACGCGGCCGATTGTCAAGATCGTGGGCAATGTGAGCAATTTGGACGGCTCCGCAGGCGGTTTCTCGCCGTAGTTCTGCGATGGCGACACGTCCAATTGGTTATGTTGGCTCTCAGCCTTGCCATCTACAGTGGCACCCATTGAGATTCCGAAATTATTGTTCGTCCTGCGATGGAAACGACCGTCTTGCCCTTTGTTCCTAGAATCGGAGGTGTAGAAGCAAAGATTCTGGCCGTGCTTCCGGCTATGGCAAAACTGGGGGGTAATGTCGAACTGCGCGGCGGCCGCGCATGGGGTTATCCTACACCACCTGCCGGCGAAGTATTTGCGCCGGAGAATTGTTCTCGGATCGACGGTGGCGGTAACGGCAGCGGCGGGGGAGGTGGAAGGGGGTAGATTGTTGAGCAATTTGTAGGGTTTGTGAGCGTGAATGATAGTGAAATTGGTGAGTTTGAGGGCGCCCGGCATGGTGGGGGATATAGGTTAATTGCGCACTTGAGGCTCAAATTAGCGAGTAGGCTTATGTTAGCAGAGCTGGTCCAGCTGGAGAAGGAGATTTGCCAATTATGGCTGGCTGTAGGTACTGAAGAAAATTAAGGTATTGTATGTTATGTTTGTCCATTTCTATTTTCCAAGTATTCATAAAAAGCATATTTGTGTATAATTTTTTTTATCAAAAATAATCAATTTCACTTTTTATTTTACATATAAAGTAGTATCTCAAATCTATAATTTAAATTATCAATCCTATAATTATTCTAAATCACTTATCAACTAATATTCCCATCTTTTCATTCAATGATACCTATAGAATCCACCACCTATAATCTTAAAAATATAATATTATATATTTAATATAAAACATTGAAAGTGGACCCACCATTATAAACTTTTTTTACAAAATCACTATCAACTTTTTAATTTATTATATACATAAAAATTTACTTCAAAACTATTTAACCAAATATATTATCATTTTCAAACCTACATAAATCTAATTTCATTCATCCTAACATAATTCTAAGTTTCACATGAAAAAAATTCAAAACTCATTTTTTAACACAAGGAATTGAAAATGGACCGTGGAAACATAAGGCTTTTTTAACAGATTATTACAAATTTTTTTTCAAGTTACATAATTAAACCGAAAAAAAAGGCTTAAAATAATAATCAAAAACGGCTTGGAGGAAGCCGTTTTTGTGAAAATCGTACATATGCACTCCGTTTCTAGTTTTGATTTTTGTTTTTTTATTGTAGAAACGGTGACCGTATGACCGATTTCTGCAAAAATTCAGCTTTTTCGGAAAAGCACGGTCAAACTTCTACCGCTTTTAACAGATTTAAAAAATGCTTTTGTTTTTTTCAATTTAAATTTTATTTAAAACGGCCACAAGGTAGCCGTTTGTAGCGTAATTTTTTTTTAAAAATTTTATAAAGTCGGCCATGTGGTGGCCGATTTTTGTAAATTTTTTTTTATTAAAAATTTGGGAAAGTCGGCCATGTGGTGGCCGTTTTGCATGAATCTTTTGTGGTGACTCGCATGAGTCCCTAGACATGCAGACCCATTCACTTCACGGGTAAATAGTGTGTTTTTTGTCTCTTCTCCCCATTTTCTATTATAAAGACATGTGCTCTCCTCTCATTTCACCATCACACACACAACAACTTTGCTAAAAAAATTTCCTTCCCCTCTCGGCCGGCCAGCATCAGGTTAGTAATTTTTTTTTCTAAGTTTGTCAAATTATTTCTTGTTTTGCTTGTATAAAATTATGATTATATTAGTTAGTTGTTATGAATTAGTTGTTTTATATTGCTAATAAATTAGTTTAGTTAAACTTAACAATTATATGAATTAGTTGTTTTATATTATATTGCTACATAGTGATAAATTAGTTTAGTTAAATTTGACTAGTTGTTTATATTGATACATAGTGATAAATTAGTTTAGTTAAATTTGAAAATTAAATGAATTTGTTATTTTTTTTTTTGCTATATAGTGATAAATTAGTTTAGTTAGATGTTACAATTAAATGAATTAGTTGTTTTTCTTTTTTTGGCTACATAGTGATAAATTAGTTAGTTAAATTTGACAATCTTATATGAACTAGTTGTTTATATTGCTACATAGTGATAAATTAGTTTAGTTAAATTTGACAATTAAATGAATTTGTTGTTTTTTTTGGCTACACAATGATAAATTAGTTTAGTTAAATTTGGAAATTTTATATGTTCTAGTTGTTTATATTGCTACATAGTATTAAATTAGTTTAGTTAAATTTGACAATTAAATGAAGTAGTTGTTTTTTTGGCTACATAGTAATAAAATAGTTTAGTTAAATTTGATAATTAATTTTGTTAATTCCATTAATAAATATATGTTAACTAACATGTTAATAATTATGTAGTTATGTCAAACCCGGCCACGAAATAGCGTGATCGAGTTTCCCTAAGACGAATGAATACTATCAATATCTTTGCGTTCCGACAGGATGATAGTTTATTTAATATACTGTTGTAAACACGGTATGGCGACCATGGGGGTAAATGAGTTTAGTGTAGGTGCTTCAAGTTTCAGTAATTTGCATCAAAATGATCAGTCTATTGAGTCGGATAATGAGGAAATGTTTGAATCGTTAATTGATGGTACTGGACAAGAAGAACGTGTAGATTCCGAACCCAACGAAAGTGGTTCGGATGATGACAATGATGGTGGTGATGATGATGATGGTGATGATATCGATATGTCAGATATACATGAACAAGTGCCACTGCCCCCAACACCCGCAGAAGGTGGTTTGTACTCTTCAATTCCATTTTTCAACACGACTTTTGGAGATGTTCTAATTGACAGTATCGATATTCCAGAAAAAGGTAAAGTTTATGATCCTAGCAAAGGGAACTTGAAAATGGTATGGTCTTGAGGATAAGAAACATTTGCAATGTCGTTAAAGATTTTTCTCGTGCGGATAGTCGAGGCGTGAGTATAAGGTGGTGCAAAGTACCCTGTCTTGTGGAAAGTAAAATGCAGGAACAACAGATTGAACATGATGTGCAATTGGGGGCTCCGAGCGGGCTACAAGAAGAAGCTTGGTGTATGGCAAATCTCGCGATATGGAGGTGCCCATAGTTGTCTCATGAATGCAATTTCAGTGGATCATCAGAATCTATGTAAAAATACGATAGCAACGTTGCTAACAGGAATGGTGCAATGTGATCCAGCACTTGAGATTAGGTATGTGCAACAAACTGTGAAAGATAAATACATGTATGAGATCTCATATCATAAAGCGTGGCATAGTTTAAAACGTGCAAGGGAAAATGTTTTTGGCACATGGGAAAGTTCGGTTGCAAAATTGCCTAAATATATGGGAGCTCTTGAAAAATGGAATCCTGGCACTGTTGTAGAATGGCTACACATTAATACGGACATACCGACCCAAAAGATGTTAGGTTATGTATTTTGGGCTTTCAAACCTTGTATTGATGGATTTCACAACTGTCGGAAAGTCATAAGTGTTGATGGAACTCATCTTTATACAAAATACAGACATAAGATGTTAGTCGCAGTAGGAATGGATGCTAACCAAATGGTTTTTCCTTTGGCGTACGCTGTTGTTGACGAAGAATCGTTTACATCTTGGAGTTGGTTTCTTCATATGTTATCGAAGCATGTTGTTAAAGGGGTTGAGGGTATGTGTTTAATTTCCGATCGGCATAGTGGCCTAATTCAAGCTGTTGAACATATTCCTGACTTCAAACCCCCTATTGGTGTGCATCGTTTTTGCTTAAGACATGTTTGCTCTAATTTCAACAAGCAATTCAAGAATATAAAACTAAAAGACATGTGTTGGCAGGCTGGTTCAGAACTAATGTCTAGGAAATTTGCACGAATCATGGAACAAATCAAAGGTCTGAATGAGGATGCTTATGCATACTTAGATAGTATTGATAAGTCAAAGTGGACCCTGTCTCATGACGGCGGATGGCGTAATGGCGTAATGACTACCAATCTGTCTGAGTGTCTGAATAGTGTGCTTAAGAAGGCCAGACGATTGCCACTCACTGCTATTGTACAAGTGACCTTGCATCGTTCAGCAAAGTATTTTTTTGATCGTATCAAAAAAGGTCGTCACATGTTGGAGAAAAATCAACCGTGGCCGAATAATATCAAATCGATGTATGAATCTTCCCAATACCGGGGGTTGGAACATTCAGTACACCCATTCGATTATATAGAGCAATCTGCTTCAGTTATGACTCGACATCCAGGATCATCAAGGTCATTTACACACACTGTGAAACTGACCACAATGGAATGCTCGTGTGGTAAGTGGCGACACAATGGGATTCCGTGTTCCCCTGCAATGCAGACTTGTCGGGTCTTTGGTATTAACCCTGGTGTATACATGAAATCATATTATAGCACGACGGCTTATGTAAGTACATATAGTGGCAGATTTCAACCTTTGCCAGATGAAGATTATTGGGACACTCCTAGTTTTGAGCTTGTTCATAACCCGGATAAAGGGAGAGAAGGCGTCGTGGATGAGATACTACCACTCGAATACAAAACGAAATGGATTGGCGACAAACACGTGCAAGACAACAATATCTTGCTAGGGACCAGGCTGAGACTTCTTGTAGACATGGATAGGATGTTTAGATGATTTGTAAGGGAGTAGTACTCCTTATTTATGTATGTGTGTAGTTTGTAACATTTGGCGTGTTTGTTTTTATTTCTATCATTATTTATGTATGTGTGTAGTTTGTAACATTTGGCGTGTTTGTTTTTATTTCTGTCATTATTTATGTATGATTGTAGTTTATAACAACTGGCGTGCTTATTTTTATTGTATGCATGTAGTTTGTTACTTTGTTATGCCCACGTGTAGTTTCTTGCATTATCCGTTTCACATGTTGTTTATTGATTTTGTGTCCTTGTTGGTGTTACTGCAGGCATGGATATTGTATCATTATACGGTCCTAGAGATATGACTGTTCTTTATGCACAGTCGCGTCATCGATCTAGTGATGTGTACTCAGGTAAATCTATTGATACAATTTTGCGTGTAAAGCATGGGTCAGAGCCATTTTGGTCTTTAAACGATGATGATAATGACGGAAAGTTAAGGTTGCACTATCGTGTAATTCATATGTTATATGATATGGGTTTTTATGGTGTTTATCGGTGCGGACAATTCGATATTGACTGCCACTTAGTGACTGCTTTAGTTGAGAGATGGCGGCCAGAAACGCATACATTCCATTTTCGAGTAGGAGAGACATCTATCACATTATAGGATGTAGCGATTATTTGGGGTCTTCCAGTTGAGGGTGACCCTATTATTGGTGAGGATACAAATAGATCGCATAAGCGTGGCGGGTGAGAATCGTTATTATCACTCCAGGCTTTTCCCCCGCATCGAGAAGCGGTTGAAGGGTTCTCGTATTTGTTTGATCGCTATCCGACAAAGACGCGTTAGACCATCCAAAGGATGAGATGACAGCCCGACGATATTGACGTTGACCGATATTCTAGGTGTTGTGCACTGTATATGTTAGGCAGTGTTATGTGTCCGGATTCTTCAGGCAATTTAGTCTCCCTGTTGTACGTACGTCATATGGAGCAGATAGCAAATTGTGGAAGACATAGTTGGGGAAGTGCAGTGTTGGCTTTTCTGTACCGTGAGTTATGTAGTGCGTCCCGTAAAGGAAAACTTGTCATAGGTGGACCATTGCATCTGCTACTGGTATTTTTAATGCCGACTACTAACCTATTTTTAACATTTACATGTTATTATAAAATATAGTATACTGCAGATTTGGGCTTGGTCGCGTATTACTTCACTGGTGCCCATAGATTTAGGAAGTCGGATTAATGTTGATCCGATATTTGGAGTTGATGACCATGTACTCCCACATCCACCATATGGTGCACGGTATTTGACAAACACAAATATATAAAATTCTATAAATGTTTTCTGAAAATAATTAATTCAAAATATAGCATTATATATTTACGGTGGGGCAAGTATCACTGACTTTACACGGACATCAAGACGTTCTTTACGGATTATTAGGGACATTCCGGGACGAGAATGGAGGAATACCATTTTATTTGGACACCTTATGACTTGCGTTGCCTGGCATTAAGGAGCTTGGTGATAGGTGTCTCACGATGTGTGGAGATCATCATGTCCACCGATTAACTATGCGATTGTAGAGTTACATCATCCGGGCGAGTTATGCGGCGATTTGACATGATGCAATTAATCCCTGACCCTGTTCCACCCCATCACGAAACATTGCATGATGTAGATCGTAGAGGACAGTCGGGTAAAGATTGGACTATTAAACACCAATTATATATTGCTCAGTGGGCATACCGACATGAAGTTATTGTTACAACACAATATTGCAATGGATTCAGACGTCCAGACGAGGGATACATCCAGTGGTTTGATAACATTACACGTCGTTTGATATCTCCCTCACATAAGTTTATGACTCAGGGATATCAGCCATCACCGTCAGCTGCATGTGATGCTATGGTACATTTAGATTATTTGATATATAGTTAAAGTGTATTTATCTTTACGATTTTAAATTTATTGTGTTTTATGTTTGTTTCAGGAACAAGCACTTGAAAAATTAAGGATTACTCAAGAAGAGGAGGATGATTATGACTCATTCAGAAGGTCCTTCAGCGAGATATATACGGAGGTTCGACCATACTTTCGTGAGAATCGAGTCTCAGTTCCTACACCTGATCAGCAGCCCGTGCCGCCTACAGCACCACCACAAGCTGGTACATCGAGGAGGGGAAGAAGACGAACAAGGGAAACATGAGAGACTAGTACCAGGGGCACGACGACGGTTCAGCATGATACGACTACACCACAAGTTTATGTCGGAGGCCCATCTACATTGACACTTCCGACGTTACATGGTATGGACAACATACGCTTATTATGTGAATCAAAGCAAACACGTGGGACGAGCCGATCACCTCATCGGGTATGCCATCATACGAGCAGTCATTCTCGGCACTACTTGGAGCTGATATTGGTATGGGATACCCTAACTTTGTTCAGCAGCAACCAATTAATGACACTTATCGTCCTCAATTTAACGTGTCTCCTATTCCATTTCAACATTATCGTGGAGATTCGAGTTCGACTACTTCTTCATCTAGTCGTCCGTCATTTAATTTGAATTATCGTATTGATGAAACCGATGACGAGACACAACAAGCAAACGAGCCTCTTCCGGTAGAAAATATACGTAGAGACAGAGGTAGGAGACAACGTCAGCGGCGTGGTTGTGGCACCGGGGGTCATTTTTAGGTTATTATGATTGTACTAGATATTTAAAAATATATTGCTTTGTGTGTATTATGACAAAATTTTAAAAACATATGTTATTAGTATAATATTATAATATATATAGTATTTTATAAATATTACAAATAACAAATATTTTATAATTATAACAAATAAATTTATAAATTGTTTAATATTATATATCAAAATAATATAATTCTTCAACTCAAATGAATAACAGTTCAAAAAATAACAAACTCAAATGATTTTTGAATTAATCAAATAATCATTAAATCGTCATTAGTTAAATAATTATTAGATTTATCATTACCATATGATTGTTAAACTTGTCATTATATTTAACTGATTTCGCAGACAAAATCGGGACCCAAACAACTGTTTTTAATTTTAAAAAAAAACAAATCAAAATCATTAATAAAAACGGTGATGGTTAAAGAGATTTTAACTTTTTTTAATTAAAAAAATCGACTTAATAAAAACGGCATGGAGCGAAGACGATTTTAAGCTAAAATCGCTACCACCTAGCCGTTTTTTATTAATATTTTAACACTTTTTTTTTCAGTTTATTTGTGTAATTAAAAAAAAATGTAATAATCAGTTAAAAAAGCCGAAACATAACCATATAGTTGTAAGTCCAAGCGGCTACGATAATCTAGAGGGGGGTGAATAGATTATCTCCATCTTTTCGATTTCGCCCTCTTTTAACAATCGAATGCTCAAACAAAATAATAAAGGTGCGGAATGTAAACAACACACGTCGATTTAAAGAGGTTCAACCCACCTAGGGCCTAATCCTCTACCACCCCAAAAGATATCAGGGATGGATTTCGAAAAGAAAAAGAATTTTATTAATTACCAAAATTAATACAAATTCAACTTACAACACCTTGAAGAGCACCACACTCTTCTTCAACACCACCTTTGGAGATTACCACAATCTCCCTTTGAAGATTACCACAATCTTCTTTCAACGGCACTCTTGTGAAGATTACCACAATCTTCAACCTTGAAGAATACCAAATTCTTCAACACCTCAATAAGAAGATTACCACAATCTTCTTCACCTATCACCTAGATCATCCAAGTGTGTTCTTACCACAAGAACACTCACAAGGATATCTTGTGTTTGAATGATAACAAAAATCAAGATTACAACTCAATAATGAATATTACAATTTGATTGCAAAGTGTAATCAAGAATAGCCTAGACCTCAAAGATGTGAAAGTGATAAGCTAGGCAATTTTACAACAAGAATAATAACAATGAAAGACCAAGTGTTTGCTTGAAGTGTATCTTGTTGTTGTTGTATCTCAATTGTTGTATTGGTTGCTCCAAAACTTCCTCTATTTATAGGAGATGATTGATCAAGCATAGGCTCCTCTTGGGGATTGAAAATCTCTGAGAAAAATACAATTAAAATCAAGAATATAGTGTTAGAAATCAATCCCACATTTTAAGGAAATGTGTTTTTTGTCAAACGGTCATAATTTTTTTTGTCAATACAGGCGACGGTCGCACGTAAATAAGAGAAAATGAGAACACTTGAAAATTACAACAGGCGGCCGACGCGAGCTTCGGCCGACCGGCCGACTGCCTCAACCGGTCCCCTAAACAAAAAAACGAAGGGGTTAAGTTCTGTTTCAACATGAAACTTGCAGGTACCGGCCGCACTGGCTGGCGGGTCGACCGACCGGCCGTCGGCCTTGATGCGACTGGGTCGACCTGCTTGTTTTGCTTCCGTCTCATTTTTGTTTCTAAAAACATCTTCAGTACGGGTTGCCCTATATGGCGGCCTATTTAGGTCGATTACTAGACAGTAAATATTGTCCAATTTTTGTCGAAAATAAAACTCAAGAAATACTCCGAAAATTGTGTAAAAACATTTTAAACCGATCGAGTATTTAGACAACATTTAGGAACTTTGTTATAGGAGTAAAAACTCATTGATAAAAGTGTTGTCCATTTTTAATAAACTTGAGAAAATACTCCTAGGAAAATATTAAAACCATTTTAAATCCTTTAGGAGTATTTGGACAACCTTTAAAAACATTGTTTTGGTGATAAAATAAAATCATCAAAATTAAGATAAAAACATGTATCAAACAATCTCCCTTTTTGATGATTACAAACCAAAAAATTTTTACACAAACTAAGAGAGCAATTTTAGAAATGATTTTCCGGTAAAAACATTTGACCGTTTGGAAGCAACCAAAATTTCCAAAAATATTAAAGCAACCAAGTAGGAGTAAATATTTTCAATAATAAGCACAAGCTCTCCTATCAACAAGCACATCAAGAATAATGTAAGAGCAATAATCCATAAGCTAAAAGCTTTAGCTTTTACAATTTGTTCAAGAGCTTATAAGCTCCCCTGTCACAAAACAACATTAAACAATAATATAAGTCCATCAAGCAACAATTGGACTAAGAACAAATCACAACTTATGGCTTTTATGAGCCATAGCTTATAGCTTTTATGACAAGCTTTTTATTAGCTTCTTTGAGCTAATGAGCCAATATCCTGTTTCTCCCCTTGGAATCATCAAAAGAATGTTAGGATGGTGAAAACACCATACAATAATATTAAAGCGCGCAAAGGAAGGCGGTTTAATAACCGTTGAGCAATTAAGGCATAATAATCCAAGGAAAATTGGAGAATTGAAACATAAAAGATCCATAAGCTTATTAGTAAGCTAAAAACATGATTTCAAAAAGATTTTAAGACATTTTGAAGCAAGAGAATCATGTAGAAGTTGAAAGTTTCATTGCGATATTTCAACAAACACCTTGTGTGCGTGAAAAATAGAAGAGGTTGTATATAATCTTTGTAAATGGTTCAAGCCAAAAAATTTATATCATCAATCAACCTCATTTCAAAGCTCAAAAAAATCATATGCACCAAATGCAATAATTTGTTCATCAATTAAGAAGCTCAAAGTAAATTCTCAATGGTTCAACCCAATTGAGATAAGCTAAGAATGATCAAGGCATTTCAAATGCCAACAATTAGAGCATCCAACAAGTAATAAGTCAAGCTTTCAACAATACATGTATCAAATGTCCCAACATATCCAACTAAGCATAGTGAACAAAGCAATAAAAGAAGCACTTTTACCATCAAGTACTTCATACCAATTATCAAACAATGCTTTAGAGTATTTTTACCATCAAATACTCCATCAAAGTCATGATCATTCACAAGTCATTATCAACTTGCAATTTTAACTCTTTAAGAAAAACAAGCAAATATCATTAGTACAAATAAGTTTTACAAAAGTTCATAAAAGTACAAAGCAACTTAAATGAAAATGCTAGAAAGTAAAGGGGTGGGGTAACATCATTCCTCATCCGAGGAGAAGCAAGATCCGGGAATTAAGTCCTTGATGAATTTCTTTAACTTGCCGATAGACTTTTGCATTTTGGAGGTCTTTTGCTCCAAAGCCTCATACCTCGTCTCATGAAAAGCCCTCATCTCATCAAATTCGGCTTGAGTATATCTCTAGGCGGTTGAGCACCGGTATTACCCTCCGGATTGCTCGGTTCGCCCTCTTCCGCCAATCTTGCGGCCTCGATGTCATCAAAGAAGTCATTAGGATCGGGAGACTCTTGACCTCTTCTTCTCGCCATTTTGGTTGGTCGGATTTCCATGTTCTTGCGCATAGTGACCATTTGGGTGATGTTATCAATGTCAAAGTCGTTTTGAAATACCTCCGAGTTACACTCCGACGAAGGTAGTCCCGATTGAATATGAAGTTTACAAATCCAACTTCTTATTACCTTGAGTAATGGACTCGATTAGACATTGAATAAGTATGGCACCAAAGTTAAGTGGTTCCCTCCTAGCAATCTTATAAGTCAAAAAATAATCCATATTGCTAGGCATCTTTCCGACTTACCACAAATGCAATATGCGACAATGGCCGATAAAATACGATGTTCAAGTGTCATTGCCAACAAAGAATACTTTGGCCATACTCCCAAATACGTCTTAACTTCTTTCATCGACACCTCCAACATTTCATCATTCCAAGTCCCACAAGAGAAATAATCCCAACCACCTTCTCTAACATGTAAAAGCCGGCAAATATCATTGGGAGTCCATCTAAAATGACGACCCTTTATAAGCGAATTAACGGCAATCGGCTTTCTATCATTATCATATTCGACCCACATATTGGCATAAAAGAGTTGGATAATATCATCATCATACAACACATAAGCATGCTCCCATAAATACATCCAACCTTGCTCCTCAAAAAATCCTCTTATAGTAGGATACTCATTTGTAAATGAACTAAAACGACACATTTTAGTCCGAGCAATAGATTTACCTTTCATCCCCGAATCCTCATAGTACCATTCCGCATACTTATTGATGAAATTAAGAGCATTGCGAGAATTTGGAGCTTGAGTAACAAGAGATTTTTTACCTTTCGCCCAACGGCAATTTTCGAGCGAAATTGTTCCATGGCTTCGTAATTTGGGCCCGAGAGAGAATGGGATTTTGAACATCATCACCTTTTGAGCCACGTTTCTTTGAGCGGCTCGAATATCCCTTTGTTCGGCCGTCTCGCCGATTTCTCAAGTACCCTCTCCGCCCTTTCTTCCTTAGAAGTGGGATTTTGATCGGTGGAATTTCTTGGAGGAGCATATATGTAAGATTCTTGTGAAAATAAGAAGATTAGCAACAAGAATCGTGAAAAATGATGAAGAATTGAAGATTTTGAAGAAAAGGGGAAAAATTTGCTATGGGGTTTTAAGAATATGTCAAGGCTCTTTTTAAGAGTCAAGACGAGAAAGTTTTAAGTGCAAAAATGGCCTGGGCGACCGGTCGAGTAGGGGGCGGCGGTCGAGGTGCAGCGGCTGGTCGCCCCTGCTATGACCGCCCCAGGTGATTTTTCTTTCTCCCCAGTTTTCCAAAATTCGATTTTTCACCCCAAAAGTTATAAAACTTTGCAAAGATATAAGTTTGGACTACATCCAACAAATATGGGTTTGGGAAAACATATAAACGATAAAATCGAGACTAAACACGTAGTGCCTTTTTAAAAGAAAATATTTGCAAGATCAATTAGGGGCACTTAAGGGTCAAAATGAAATATCTTGAAAGATATGTGCATAAGCATAATATCGAGTTTTTTAAAAAAATACGAGTAGACATACCTCGATGGTTTAAGAAACTTGATGACGTAATAGCCAATGAGTATGAAATATGTATCCTACACAATTCTTAGACAACATTTGCATAGAAAATACAAGTGTAGGCAAGTAATATGAGATATCAAAAGAGCTTATGCTATAAGATTTCATAAAAGATGATAACACACTTAAGTAAACAAAAATGCATAAGAGTTTTAAAAACATCATATAAGGTCTTCTTTTTCAAGAACATTTAAAAGCACAAGTATATATTGAAGACCTTAATTAAAGAAAAATATTTGAAAACTCATTTAATTAAGACACAATTAAAAACATGCATAGAATTAAAAAAATAAAATGCATATATAAATGGGGAGATACGGTTTACCAATTTTGCCGTTTCCATGGGTTGTGTCTTTCCCATTGTTGATGATGATATCTTCCCATTTGGAAGTCATCTTGTTGATGATGACTTCCTTGATTACTCCATTTCAAGGTTTGTTACCTTCCCATGGTTGATGGTTTCTTCTTTCTTTGAAAATCACCTTGTTGATGATGTCTTTGCCATTTCCAAGGATTGTGTTCTTCCCATTTTTGATTATACGCTCTTCTTGGAAATTGGCTTTGTTGAGAGTAGTTTCTCCTTCTTTGATCAAATGAAACGTTCATTTGATGTTTTCTTGGTGGCATGAATTTTCTCCGATTTTTTTTTTGCTTTGCGGGTACCTAATAGCACATTGTTTTGTGGTACCCTTATGTGTTTGGGTCCTTTAAGATTAGCTTTGAGACTTTTAGGTCTCCAACAATATTTAGAGCTATTTCTAGCCCGACAAGAATTAGCCGTATGACCCTTTTTGCCACAATAAAAACAAGTAATAATTCTAGGAGCATAATGACCAATATGCATAGTGACTTGATCCTTTTTCATATGATTAACAACATTAGGCTTATGATCAAGTCCCTTATCACAATTATGAATATCAACAATATTGGACATTTTATTGGTACTCAAGTTGGATTTTAATAAATCCTTTTTCATGCAATCAATATTCTCAACAAGAGTACTATTTTCTTTTTCGAGGTTTCTAACCTTGTCAAGTGTGGTGGTGTGAGCACATGATAGTGATTCATAAGAAGTAAATAAACTATCCTTATCATTTTTCAAAATATTGAATTCCTTTTTCAAATTTTTGTATCTAACAAGTAAGCTTTGGAATTCATTTTGAAGTTCATCATAATCATTTTGTAAATCACTATAATCATTTTGAATGACAATATCATAGGAAGTAGAGGGTTTAAGACATACCTCATTTTCTTCATTGATGCCCATAAAACAATATTCAACTTCTTCATAATTGGAAGTTGTAGGAGGCTTATTCCTTAGATTTGAGCTTGTATGATCTTGAGAAGTAGATGCTTTTGTTTGACTCCTTTCATTTGCAAATACTCCATAGATGGCTTCTAATTTTTGCCATACTTCATGTGCCGACTTTATTCCTACAATATGTTCATATTCTAAATTAGTAAATGAACAATACAAAATATTTAAAGCCTTACCGTTTAAGGAGATGATTTTCTTTTCTTCATCATTGAGCTTTTTGAAGCCTTTTGAGGCGTATGGTGTATCTTTGGAACGGAATGGATTCTCCATTAATGACGGTGTTCCAAATGTCGAACCCGCAACCTTGTAGATAGCATTCCATTCTTTCTTTCCAAAAATTAAAATTCTTGGAATCAAATAGTGGTGGCTTGGTGGTGGAGGTGCCGGATAGATGAGCTTCGTTCGTAGCCCGTCGATCGTTTCTCTTCACTCGCGATGTGAAACGAGCTTGCCAAAGAGTTTGGCTCGATACCACTTGTAAGTCAGCGGCTACGATAATCTAGAGGGGGTGAATAGATTATCTCCATCTTTCGATTTAGCCCTCTTTTAACAATCGAATGCTCAAACAAAATAATAAAGGTGCGGAATGTAAACAACACACATCGATTTAAAGAGGTTCAACCCACCTAGGGCCTAATCCTCTACCACCCCAAGATATATCCAGGGATGGATTTGAAAAGAAAAAGAATTTTATTAATTACCAAAATTAATACAAATTCAACTTACAACACCTTGAAGAGCACCACACTCTTCTTCAACACCACCTTTGGAGATTACCACAATCTCCTTTGAAGATTACCACAATCTTTTTCAACGGCACACTTGTGAAGATTACCACAATCTTCAACCTTGAAGAATACCAAATTCTTCAACACCTCAATAAGAAGATTACCACAATCTTCTTCACCTATCACCTAGATCATCCAAGTGTGTTCTTACCACAAGAACACTCACAAGGATATCTTGTGTTTGAATGATAACAAAAATCAAGATTACAACTCAATAATGAATATTACAATTTGATTGCAAAGTGTAATAAAGAATAGCCTAGACCTCAAAGATGTGAAAGTGATAAGCTAGGCAATTTTACAACAAGAATAATAACAATGAAAGACCAAGTGTTTGCTTGAAGTGTATCTTGTTGTGTTGTATCTCAATTGTTGTATTGGTTGCTCCAAAACTTCCTCTATTTATAGGAGATGATTGATCAAGCATAGGCTCCTCTTGGGGATTGAAAATCTACTGAGAAAAATACAATTAAAATCAAGAATATAAGCTGTTAGAAATCAATCCCACATTTTAAGGAAATGTGTTTGTCAAACGGTCATAATTTTCTTTGTCAATACCGCAGATGCGGCCTATCGCACGAAATAAGAGAAAATGAGAACACTTGAAAATTACAACAGGCGGCCGGCCGACGTAGGCTTAAACACCGGCCGACCCTGTCTCAACCGGTCCCCCTAAAAACAAAAAAAGCGAAGGGTTAAGTTCTGTTTCAACATGAAACTTGCAGTGCGAGTCGCACTGCAGGCGGCGGTCGACCGACGGTCGACGCCGAGCGGCCGGCCGACCGCTTGTTTTTGCTTCCGTCTCATTTTTCTTTCTAAAAACATCTTGTATGCGGGTTGCCCTATAGAGGCGCCGGTCGACCACGAGACAGTAAATATTGTCCAATTTTTGTCGAAAATAAAACTCAAGAAATACTCAGAAAATTGTGTAAAAATATTTTAAACCGATCGAGAGTATTTAGACAACATTTAGGAACCTGTTATAGGAGTAAAAACTCATTGAGAAAAGTGTTGTCCATTTTTAATAAACTTGAGAAAATACTCCGGAAAATATTAAAACCATTTTAAATCCTTTAGGAGTATTTGGACAACCTTTAAAAACATTGTTTTGGTGATAAAATAAAATCATCAAAATTAAGATAAAAACATGTATCAAACAATAGTTTTGACCCACGAATTATTGCAAGTTTGAAAATTAACACCTACAATTGGGATTTTCTTGAATTCTAAAGTACTATTTGTAATTTGATAGACATAGTAAGTTTATACTACCTAAAATTGCTTACAATATTTAAATTCCTAAATGTTTTTAAAACTAATATAAAATGATGTGTTGTACACATTCTGATGTGTACTAATCTGCAGAACTCTACAACGGACAAAGGCTCACTTAGGCCATCTCCAACACATAACACTAAATTTGGTGTAAAATTACAGTAAATTTGGTATTTTGGTGTAGTTTTGTTAAAACCATCTTCAACCCATAACACCAAATATTACACCAAACAAATATTGTATTCTTTTCTTTTAATTTTATAGTAAATAAATTTGTTTATTTATACAATTGTTTCATTTACTTATATTTTATTACTATTAATGTGATTAACTAAAAACGTACATTTAATTAAGATTACATTAATCAATTATATTACAAAAATAAATATTATAATTTATATTATTATCCCTTTTAGTCTAAATTATAATTATTTGTTAATTATTATTATTTATAGAAAATATTTGTTCCATGTTAAATAAATTAGTTCTATATAAAATAAGGATACAACTGGAATTTAAATTTGAAGTAGAAGAAAACTGGAGCGCAAATATGGGATATTATGTTACACCAAATTTGGTGTAAATAAATAGTGTTACACCAATTTTTTGTAGTACTATTCACTACACCAAATTTGGTGTAAATTTTAACGTTAGGTCGGAGAGTTTTTTTTAGCATATTTGGTGTAATGGTATGAGATTTGAAGTTAGTTTAGAATGCCCTTAGTGAAAGTTAACCAAATTGATTTTGTTAGCGACTTGATTGTGATGCATGAGCAAAAAAATGAAGCGAACAATCAAACATGACCTACCCGTGGACCATTTCCACCTGCCAAAATTTATAGTATGAGAAATTTAAGTTTGCCGACATGTCCGAGGTAGTCGCTGCGGGTCGAGGATTCCAACCAGGATCAACAGGATCACCCATCGTAAGAAGAACTCAAAGCCCAATGAATGTCGATTTAGACATGTTAAATGGGTCGCGACCTCTGATCAACCCATTCAAATTGGAAAAATAAAGGGTTAAGACAAAATTATTTTGGCTGTTTAAATCAAGGCTTTTTTTTTTTTTTTTTTTGCCAGGACTATTCAAATTTGGAAGCCCAATAGGGTTAAGACGCTTCCGCCATTTTTTTTTTTAATATATATATATAATATAAATATAATATTCTATATCTATTTTTATTATCTCTTATTAGTATATATTTTTCAAATTCTCATGACGATTTTAGTTTATATGACGTGAGTTTATTTTTATTTTTAAAATTTAATTCTTTGTTTACTCATTTGTAATAATCTTATATTTTTTACAATTGGATTCAATAATATATGTGTTGGGGACAAAAATAGTATTTCATAATTTAATTAAATATAATTTATTTTATAATTGTTTATTTAATATTAATTTCCCAATGGCTCTTGATATTTAAACGGGCCCAAAGGAGTCCGGGTTTGGCCCAAGTGATCATTTTTCTCCTACGTGAACGGCCCATAGGCCAAATTCTCCTACGGTCCACGTGCCCATCTCCGGTATAAAAAGGTCCTCATATTTACTGTAAGGAAAAACTCATAATTAATTATTCTCTTGCGCATTCAATATTCGTTTACTGTCTTAATCTCTCTCTCTCATTTATCGTGCTAACTTGAGCTTCGGAGGGGCCTCCCTGGGCCCCTCTAACATTGCTCTTGTGTGCGGGCAAGTATCAATCGAAGGAGTTAGCGGAAAAAAGACGAGAAGACATTTCCCCTCGGGGAAGAGGACTAGCTCAAGACTTTCCTATTAGAAAGATGATTTTAGTCAACTAAGTTGACTTGAGTGATCTGTTCTAAAAAGCATAATGATGGAAATGGGGTGGGTCGGGGCGAGTTGGTGAAGACCCATACCCGCCTCGTGCCTAAAACGGGGCGGGGCAACCTGTTGCTCGCCCCAATTTAAATTAAATTAAATGAAAAAAATATATTTATAATATATTTATAAAATATTATTTACAAAAGTTATTATTATCAATTTATAAATGTTAGATATAATATAAGAATACATAAAAAAATATATTATAATATATATTATACATGCAAAATATATATTAGAATATATTTTAAAAATAAAAATTTATGTGCGGCGCGGGCGGAAGTGATACCGAGGCACTAGTCGCGTCATGCCACGGATCACGGCGCGGCGACCCAAATGGGGCGGGCCGAGGTGGGAACCCATGGGTTGGGTCAATTGGCATCCCTAAAAAAGCAGCATCATTTTTAGCACCGTTTATGGGAACAAAGCATCACACACGACCTTTGAAGGACATGGGCGACGAGGAAGATGATACATACCATCTCTCCGGGAGGACAGTGTATGGAGGTTCATTTCGTGAAGAAAGCCATGTGCTTGAGCTCAAGATGAGCGCATTTTGATGACAACACATTCCATCCGGAGACTTATGCGTAGAAAAACCCCAAGGGAGATAATCTTTGATGAAGAAGACATTTCCCCGAAGATCGGGGAGGAGCGACCAATTTGCTCCCTTGTTATCTCCGTAGTTGTAGCCAATTATTGGGTGAAGAAAGCATTTGTGGATATTGGGAGCTCCATGAACATCCTATCCTGATTCATTTCGCTAGCTAGGATTTGAAGACTAAGTTTTAATGAAGTCATTGCCACATAACAATACATTATCCGTGAAGATCCCCATCCTTGGAGAGGTGATGCTTTCTCTCTCATTGGGAATTTACCCACGTGGTCCCGAAGATGGTGAGGTTTTCGAGTGGTGAATGCCCTGCAAAGTATAATGTGATCCTTGCTCGTCAATCTTTGAATGCATTCGGGATATTGCCTTTATCTACCACCGAAGCTAAAATCCCCCACTCCCAGGGGATCGGAGAGAACGTGGAAACAATAGCATATCCCAGAGTGCCATCATACCTGGAAGGAGGAGCCACAACCCGGGACCAGAGCTTTGGAATTAACTGCTCATTCCCAGAGGTGGGCTATTCGAAGAAGATTACCTCAAGAGCCTCAAGGGCGAAAACTCCAAAGACCGTAGAGGCGAAGATAGAACCAAGCTTGAGGCGGTAGAGCAAATCAAATTAGTGGTCTTGGACCGGACGACTAGATAAGGATTGTGCAACTCGGAACTGAGCTAGACCCGGACGTGGACCAAGAAATCATTGAAGTCCTCGGAAGAAACGTGCAAGTGTTCGCTTGGGAAATGAAGGACTTGCAAGGGATCCTCCAGAAGTCACTTTGCACCGCTAGGGGTAGACCCGACCTACAAACCAAAAGAAAGTAGAATAGAGAGCTTTTGCCAGACGCAGTAAAGTGATAAAGAAGAAGTTAACAAGTTGCTCAAGTAAAATACACTAAACTTGTGCAATATCCGAAATGGTGACTAATGTGGTGCTCGTCCCCAAACCTAACAACAAAATGGAGAATGTGCATCTATTTCGGAGACCTGAACAAGACTTGCCCAAAGGATTCATTCCGCTCCCCGGGTTGACCAACTGGTGGGCACAACCTCAAGATGCAAGCTCATGAGCTTTTTGGATGTCTTACAAGGATACAATCAAATACAAGTTTGGCCGAGGAGGATCATGAGAAGACCGATTTTTAATGAGAACATGGGATTTATTATTACAATGTCATGCGCCTTTTGGCCTGAAGAATGTGGGAGCAACTTATCAAAGATCGGTCAATCATATTTTTGAAGATCATATAGGCGGATCATGGAGTTCTACATTGACATGTTGGTGAGGAGCACCCAGGGCTCATCATCCTGCGGGATTTAGAAGAATGCTTCAATGTATTGAAGACTTACATAATGAAGTTAAACCCCGCGAAATGTACCTTCGGTGTACATGGGGACAAATTCTTGGGATACATGATCTCCGGCGAGAATTGAAGCCAACCCAAGAAGACCAACGCTATCTTGAACATGCCAAAGACATGCCAATGTGAAAGACGTCGTAAATCGCCCGTTGTGGTTGGGTCGCTTGCGCTTTATCTCCAAGTCCACCCAGGGGTTTGCCCTTTTTCAAGCTATGCGCGAAGAAAAGATTCGAGTGGACTCAGAGTGTCAACAAGCATTCAAATGACAAAGCCAAGAGAAAGGAGACATTATATATTGAAGAAGCCCGAGTAGCGATTTTGGTATGGGAAGAACATTAGGATCATCATTCAATATACTACATCAGCAAGGTCCTCTTGGATGCGGAAACTTCGCTACACTCACATAGAGAAAGCGGCTTTGGCCTTGGTCACTTGTGCTCGAAAACTCCGACCATACTTCCAATCACATCCAATTATGATCTTAACCAATCATCCTCAAGCAGATGCTCACCAATATCCCCGCTTAGGAAGAATGGTTAGATGGGCCGGTGGAGCTCGGCGAACATGGGATCGAACTTCAACCAAGTGCCGCCATCAAAGCCCAAGTGTTGGCTAATTTTTTTGATGGAAATGCATGGAATGGAGATGGATAATCCACCCATGGAGTGGAGGATGAACGTGGACGACTCCTCAACTTCTTCGTGGAGTAGGGTTGGGATCGTGATAGAAATCCCACATGGAGACCAACCAGACGCGGTGAAGTTTGAGTTCCCGCTCCAACAACAAAAGAGTATGAAGCCTTGTTGATAGGAGAAAATTAAGCTATAGCCACCAGGGCCAAGAGGATTACAACCTTCACCGACTCTCAACTCGTGGCCAACTAGATTGATGGGACTTACGAGGCCAGAGAAGAGAAGATGACCAAGTACCTCGAGCGGCAAAGAGTTTATTGAAGATTTGACAAGTTCGTGGTAACACAAGTTCCGTGTGGGTAGGGATGTCAATGGGGCGGGTTTAGGCGGATTTGGTCAAAATCGGGCCCCGCCCACTTTGACTGGACCCGCCGAGAAAAATTAACTTGCTCATTTTTGTTTTCACTCTAAGTCGATGTGATTCTTGAATGAAGATTATTGAAAAATGCTTTGTCCAAAGTGAAAACTAATGAAATCATATAAAATATGAAAAAGAAAATGTGAGGTAGATGAATGGGTTATTTAGAAATGACACTAACATTAATATATAAAATTTTAAAATCATGTTGATTGATTTCTGATGTGCTCCTTCCATCTTATTCAAATATAAATCAATGAGAAACCAAAACATGATTAAAAAAATATAATTTATTTGAGTTCTTAGCTATTTTACGTAATTAAAAAGAAAAACGTGATATCTACTTTAAAACATTAGACACATTATAATGTGAAGTTAAAATAATAAGTAATTACTATTTCTACTTTTTAAAAAGTGTATATATATATATATATAGGATTTGGTTCAAATGAGACCACCATCCCTCGGTAAGACAATATGGACTCATCTTACCCAATGATCTTAAAAATCAAGGGATGTGATTAATTCATTTTTTTGTTTTTCCTAATTTTTCACGATTTTAAGGGTAAGGTTGTAATTTTGTAATTCAAATTAATGGTCCCAACATTTTTCCTGGGTATGTTTGACTTTTTGAAACCGTTTTATGGGGTGAGATTGAAATTGCTAGATTTAATGACGTAATTTAAGGAAGCAGTTTTCTTTCCAAATTTTTTTATTTTACAGTATAGTTAGGGTTCTTCTACTGCTTAATTATCTATTAAATAATGCATATTTAGTTTTTTTGTTGGTACTGTTTTACGAAAACAAGACATAATTGAATATAACGTCCTGCATATTTAGTTATACTACACTACATAAATAGTTTCAATACAATGCATAGTTAGTTATGAAAATAGGATGTTACTTTTGGAAATTATGAAAATGGGATGTTGCATAATGTACTGATATTTAGTTATTCCACACTACATAGATAATTTCTATATAATGCATAGTTAGTTGATTTTGCTGCAAAGTTTATGACACATTGCATAGTTGAGAATATGCACTGTGTTTTTAATTCTTAACACTATAAATACCTTCTAGTTAATCTATAGTTAGTTGATGTTTTGCATGTTTTCAAATATGTAATATCTTATAGTAAATTATGCAGATGTTTGACAAAATTTTTCTTTGTAAAATATGCTAAATCGTTAATGGCGTGTTTTTTCATCGTCGTTCTTTCATTTGGAACAAGAAATCGCATCTTTTTCGTTTTTTTTTTTCACAATTCGAGTTCTTCACTGTTTTTTCATTTGCGTTAATGGAGGAATTGTGAAAGAGGAGGGAGAGAGAGAGAGAGAGACGGGGAGAAAGAGAGAGACATGAGATTGAGAGATGTATGAGAGACAATAGATTAGATTCCATTTTTGTAACTACCTTGTTATGTTATTTTATCTATTACCCTTTATTTGATTAAATTAATGTTTCAATATAATTTTTGTCCATTAAATCACACCTATTGATTAATAGTGGGGAGGCTTGAGATTAGTCCATTGTGCCAAACCTGTTACCCGTCGTGGACCTAACGAGTTTTAGTCAAATGGGTCCACAACCCACCCTGGACTGTTTTGAGGGTTTAAATTTGTTCCTAATGGGACGGGTTGATTTGAGGCGGGTTTTGGCCCGCCCCCATTGCCATCCCTAGTGGAGAAATACTAAAGGCGATCAATCGCTCGTTTGGCGGCTGCCAAACAATGGTGCCATCGACATTAGAGCCATCACCCTCTTAGTAGCTAGCCATCCGGTTGGAACCTAAAGTCGAAGTGTTAAATACTATACCGCAAAATCCATCATGGAAGAAAGAGATCATCGGTACTGAACGAGGGGACATCCCCCGACTCCCCCATGGATGCCCGAAATTGAGAAACAAGGCTTCGCTTTGTGATGATAGATGGAGAGTTGTACAAAAAAAGGATTCTCCCTGACCATTTTTGAAGTTGTTGGCTCAGGAAGCCCACTACGTACTCATCGGGAAATTCATAAAGGAAACGTGGCAACCATTAGGAGGAAGAGCAAGCTACGAAGATTTTGAGACAAGCTGCTTTTGGCCAACTCTTTTGAAGGATGCCAAGGCATTGGTGAGACATTGTCACCATGCCAAGAGCACGCGACAATCAAACATCTACCCGTTGAAGCACTCAACAACGATTCTGAGCCCTTGCCCCCTTTGCACAGCCGTGAGGATGGACATAGTGGGGACTTTCCTCGCTCCTACTCAGAAAAATTCTTGATCGTGGCGATCGACTACTTCACTAAATGGGTGGAGGTGGAGCCATTAAGTGAAAATATCGAAAAATGAGGTTATCAATTTCTGTGGAAGAACATCATCTGTCGATTTGAGATTCCCCAAGACTAAAAGTATCCGACAATGGAACTCAATTAAGGAGCGAAAAAAAAACAATGGTGAGAAAATGATCAAGCAATTCTTCACATCGGTCGGGGAACATAGAGCTAATGGGCAAGTGAAGTGACTAACGCACCATATTCCATCATATAAAGACTAGGCTGGGAGCAGCTAAAGGAAAATGGGTAGAAGAACTCCCAGTCGTGATGTGGGCGTATCGAACAACACCTGAACGACACAGATGAATCTCCATTTCGTCTGGCTTACGAAGCTAAAGCAGTAATCCCTATGGAAATAGGCAAGCCAAGCTTAAGGGTGACGAACTACTCTCCAGGACAGAACGAGGACAACATGAGGATCAACTTGGACCTGATTGAAGAACTCAGGGATAAGGCTTTCATCACATCCGAGGTTTACAAAAGAAGGGTGGTCAAAGCTTACAACCCTCGAGTTGCGACCCCGAAACATTCAAGTGGGAGACCTTGTGTTGAGAAAAATTGAGTCTCCCGGACCAAGTCGAAAAATTGGACCCTAATTGGGAAAGACCATACAAGGTAGTCGAATTGGTGAAGCCAGGAGCCTACAATTACAACATTTAAATGGCAAGAGCATCCCTCGCACATGGAATATCGACAACCTACAAAAATATTATGCATGACTGGTTATTCGCCCCGCAAGCTTTAAACTTTTTTATTTTATTTATTTCATTATGTCTCGCCACAAGGCGTAAAACCTTTTTCATTATAATGAATAACATAATTAATGGGATTTGACAGCTTGACTGATTTCAAATCAGATAATAATTACCTCAATCAAGGATTGCAAATCGATAATAATTGCCACTACCGCATTCCAATGATCCCAAATACAAGCAAAGGAGATCGGAAAATTCTATGATGATTTCATGGCTCATCAACTCAACGGAGTTGGCATGGGAAACCTTTATGTTCCTACCCACAACACATGATGTTTGGGAAGCGGTTCATGAAACTTATTAAGATTTAGAGAATCATTCTCAACTATATGAATTAAAAACACCATTGTAGCAAAGTGGTATGGTGATTGTAGCAAGGTGGTCGACCGAGGTGACAACTGAAGATTGGGAGGCAAGAATGATGATAAGGCAAGAATTGGATATGTTTGACAATGAAGATTGGGAGAGCAAGAATGATGGCTAAAAAAATAGTCGCGTGTGATCATGGTCAAAATCCGCCCCCTCGAGGCATACAAAACGCGTGATATGTTGGAAAATAGAGATATGTTGGAAAATACGAAAACCGCAATGGAAGAAAAATGAGGAATTGATGCACGACCAGGTGGAAATTCTTGCGCCTTTCAAGTTAGCAATACAAACTGGGGCATCAATCTTCCTCCGATTGTCTTCATTTCACTAAGGAACAAACGAGCACACAGCTCAAGATGTTCGATCCCAATCTGTGAACTCTAATCCGTCTTGCTCTTTTTGTACAATCATGTAATATTTTTTATGCAGACGTTGCTTGTTCCAATTCTAGTAGCTCCCGGATACTAAATTTAGGCACTCATGATCATATGACCGAGAGACATCACAATTATTTTCTTCATATATACCTTTTTACTGAAACCAAAAATTGGGACTTGCTAATGGTTCCTCGCTTGGCACTTGTTGGGAAAAGGAACAATTTTCATATCTCCTTTCTTAACTCTCTCGATGTTCTTCATGTTCCAAATTTGTCGTATAATCTCTTGTCCATCAAGAAGCTCACTCTTAATCACAATCACAAATTAAGTTTTTCTCATTGGGGAGTTTGTGATTTAACCTCGGGATGATGATGGCAGCAAAACAAGATGGGGGCCTCTATCTCTTTGATAACGGGTTGAACTTTGAAGGCAAGACCTACAAACATGTTTTAATTCCACCTTGTGTCCATTGATAATGAGATTATGTTACGGCATTATCGCTTATGCATCCGAATTTTCATTATTTAGAACATTTGTTTCCCAAATTATTCTTGAATAAAAAACCATTTACTTTCCAAAGGTGAGTCTTTTGTGCATTAGCTAAACATCATCGTGCCACTTTTTTACCTCTCAACCATATAAAATATCACAATCATTTATCATGATTCATAGTAATATTTGAGGCCCGCCCAGAGTGCCAATGTTTTCTAGAAAACATTGATTCATCACATTCATTGATGATCATATTAGAGTTATTTAAGTTTTCCTTTTAAAGAAAAGTATGATCTTTGGAATAGTGTTTCAAAAGTATTATTCTATGGTTCAAAATCAATTCCGACCAATATTAAGATTTTGGAAGTGATGATGGAAAAGAGTATTTTAATAATGTTTTGGTAAAATCTTTTGCTGAGAAAGGGATTGTGCATCAAAGTTCTTTTTTAATAATACCCCATAACAAAATGGGGTGAAAGAAAAAAACAAACATATTCTTGAAGTTGCTAGAGCTATAAGTTTTATAACCAGGGTTTCAAAGTATCTTTGGGGAGAAGCTATTTTAACTCCATATATTTAATCAATAGAATGCCTACCGGACTCTCAAATTTAAAACACCAATACGATTTTCAGGTATTAGCATTTTCTAAATCAGGAGTTAACAACAAAAATTAAGTTCACTCTTGT